>CM061532.1:156912354-157061379 GCA_030545055.2 Neoaliturus tenellus
AATGGATTAGGAGAAATAATCAATTAAAGTTAGCCCATGTTATATTCTTGTGGGACTAAAAATTAACTTCAATTGCCTGTAGCGTCCTAACTGTTAAGTTTAGAGAAAAATGTCAACAAATGAAAAAATCTTCAAATTGCGTGGTAAATCCAAAAATGACATTGTAATTGGGGGTTCATATTTGAAATTTTTTAGTTGACTGCCATATTGAAAAATGGCAGCCATTTACAAAAAATTTATTTACTTAATTTTAAACTTCTTTAAAAACAAGGGATTGTTCCCCATTTAAAGTTTACTGTAAGATTTATATTTTACAAAATACCTCAAAACAACAAAAGTATCATGGTCCAAGGGGTAGGTCTAACCGTAACTACTACCGTAATAGCGTTTTCCCTACAGGGAAATTCGCTAAAAACCTAGATTTTTTACCATAAATAGATGGATCTCAACCAAATGAAGGTAGGCCCTACCAAACTAAATACTAAAACTTTTTAATATCTCGGTAACCAATGGATATGGAGCAAAGTTTCAATGTCCTATATTGTGTGTTTTTCAAGCTAATTCCTGTGTGGTAAAAATCAAAATTTAAAATTTTGCAAAATTAAAAATGAAAAACAAAAAAACCTATTTTTGAGAAACAAAAACATCCAAAATTACTCTTTCCGGTAGGTGCGTTGAACTCATCTTAATAATAGTAGGATTGCACATCTCTACCTAATTTGGTCCAGATCTGACTGTTTTTACGAGAGTTATTGTGTCTAGGGACAAATATATATATATATATATATATATATTCATGTGTTCCCACCTATAGTTGGTATTCCTATATATACACCATTGGTGGGACAACTTTGAAACGAATATATTCTTTAATTACTAAGGTAATTTTTATGAAAATGATTGATTATTGTGTTTTATAATTTTTCTCATCTATATATAGTACTATACAGTACCATTTCTTGATCGCAACAGATTTGATAATAAGTTGGTATTTTTAAATTTAGTCACATTAAGTTGATACTATGAAACCAGAGATCCGCCATATTTTATTATATATAACCGTTTACAAACATACATCTTTGGTGTATACTCTAAAATCTGTCACATCAAGTTGATACTACAGTCTAACATTATGAATTATATATATAAGCATATTAAAAGACCCATCCTTGGTGGATACTCTTAAAATTTGTCACACTAAGTTGATACTATGGCGACTATATCGCTCATATTCACTTTACTAACCAGCAATAGTTGATCCTGCTTTCATCACAACTTCTAACCGATCGCCAGGGGTTAGGCCCTACACCTGAGCCTAAAAATCCCGAAATGCACAGTATAGACTTCGGTGAAAAACATGACGTGGAAGTTGTCATATACTTGTTTTTTATGTACTTCCGAATAATCGGCATTGTAAATACAAATTTACCCACGAAGATTCTTTAATGTTCATTTAATTATGTCATTACTTAAAGTAGGTAACAAAAGTTTAATATATGTTGTTTTATATTTTGCTTACTTCCGGTTTACTAAAAACATTAAATCATTAATTACAGTATATTCCTTAGGAATTATATCGTAACACACAAATGTATCATTAAATCTAGTTTTTTTTTTTTTTTTTTTTTTTTTAGAGAACATTTTTTTTCTTTTATTTCTAGGGTCTGATTGATAACTTAGGTATAGATAGGTAACTTAGGTATAGGTTGGATCTTAAGGTGAACAATAAGGTGCTCAAAATTGATAATTTTGTGTTAGGTTTGAAAATGTAGGTATGAAATGATATATATTGACATGGTTGTCCAAATGTTCATAAGGATAAACAAAAGTACCGGGACCGGTACCTATAAATTACATTGCAATCTGTTTAAACTCCTTTGCATTTTTATTATTGATCATAGAACACCTTAGCAGGGAAGGTGGAATGTTAAAGAAAATGATTTTATGGTTTATTTCCCTGCTGGATTGTCTTACAATAGTCACATGTTAAGGAAGCCCTGAAGGGCCAAAGAGTACTGTAAGCATCAGGATACAGAGTCTTATAAGAAGAACAGACCCCATGTTAAATATTCTGCCGTTTTTTTTAATTGGGCATCTCAACACCTGGCTGCGCTGAGCGTTGGCTGTTCCGACTGCTCTACGCGCCCCCACGCTTTTCATTGTTGTAATTAATTGGGCATCTCACCACCAGGTTGCGTCGAGAGTTCGCTGTTCCAACGTACGGATACACACAGCTGGCTGTTCCAGTTACACTACGTCCCCCTCCAGCCACCGCCGCTAAAGCACCAATTCTAAATTTCAGCGTTTCATTGCAAAAAAATAATCGTTCTTATTGAAAATTGTAATCTTTCATAGTAAAAATTAGGCTACCGCTAGGCCTAAAGAAAAATAACTACGGTGTTAATTTAATGTTAGATTAAAATCGTTATGATAAATATGTAAAAACATTGCGAAGCAATTTCTTTCAAATTAATCACATGAAAAGTTGGTCTGCGAGAAAGTTTTTTTTTAATTATTGCTTTGGTAAATTTTGTCTTTGAGAAAGTAGTTGAGAAATACTTACATTTGCACAGTTAAATTTGGCCTAATATTTAAAACCCGTAGGACTCTTTCTATGCTTATTCAAAGGTAAAAGTTTAATTGTTGATTGGCAGGTAGCCGTGGGCCATGCCGACGGCCGTGATTAGTAATTAGCTTGTAGTTTTGTAATTACAGAAGTAGATGGTTAGTACAGTACTACTCGTGTACGTTATCAACGAGTTAACCTAAACTAACAAGACCCATAACTAAAACTTCTTATTACAAAATATTAGTTGTATTGAAGACTTATTTAATTTTTTTTACTAATATTAAGTTTACTTAAATATCACTTTTTCTCATTAATGTTTCCAAAAAAGGTATTTTAATGTAATGTAATGACTCATTCTATAAATTTTTTGGATTTTAAATTAATTTAATGTAATGAAGTAACATGGCCAAAATATTTAACAAGCCCTATTAAATCATTCATAAAAAAGGGATTTTGGCTGTGGACGAAAGCTCGATTACGTTAAAAATTTTGTTTTGATTAAAGGTAGATATTCTTTCCAGGTCGGTCGATAATCCATAAACATTACACTCTCGTATCTTACATATAAGGAAGTTTTGTCTTGTCTAGGAGCTACTACCGTTTAATTTATTAACTAATATTCCAATGAGCGTTAAATAGTTGTAAAATTTTATACATTAGACGATGTGCAAAATCAATTTTTACCATCATACAATTCTGCCTTTCCAAGAAACATTATTTAATTTTTCCCTACAGAAAAGGCTGATAACATGGTTAGGATAGCGAAAAATCTGACTAAAATTACATTTTAAACCATTAAAAATTATTGTTGCATGACCTTTTGATTCAAATTCTAGAGTACATTCTGGTTCTAACGTTCACGTTGGCCACACTTTTACGACATTGTATAACGTTAACGGCGAAAACTTAGAGGGTTACTTTTAATTAATTATACAATTTACATTTACCTTTATAAATTCATTCTTAATTTATTTTTATTATAAATCAACTTTTTTATTTTTTTGAAATAGCAATTTCATAGCACTGTAACAAATGAATGTACAGAATAACAAATGTTTTCATAAGTTTTGTTCAATTTGATTTAATATTTATGCGGCCATGAAACTTATTGAAGACAAAGTAAATTACAAACTGGATTATACTAATAATATAATAATGAAACAGCTCGATATTAATTTTTGTCAATGACCCCAAAGAAGTCTGTGGCTCAAAATAAGTAGACTCCTCGCTCTGCGATCTAGCGCCTTTAATGTAGTTTAGAATAATTGAAAGTTTCGTAAGATGTTGTGTTTATTGCTGTTGACTAGCCTACATATGTTATGAGTACAGTATAGGTTAAAAAAATTAATTTTCAACTTTAAAATCTTTAGCATTACATTATTTATTTAATCATGATTTAAAATAACATATCTTGTTTAGAAAAACAAGCATCATAGAATACTTCAGCATTGCTGGACGAAATAATAGATATGTTTAATTATATAGAGTGTAAAAAATTATAAGATTTCACAACTATGTGCTTAACAAATATTAAGTAAAAAATAGATAGTCAATACACCTGTAATTCTTATGAAATCATAGACCGAACGATGAAGTAAGAGAGCGCGAGACTCAAAGTGAATTTCTTCAAGGCACTATTAATTTAATTGCCAACGATCAAAACATTTAATCGTAAATTACTCAATTACATGATGAAATTCATCTCAATTTCAACATTTTTCCCGCTGAAAGTTTGTTTCTAACCCAAAAATAAAAAAAATCCTCGCTTAGTAACTTTTTAATGTCAGACTAAATAAAAAATTAAAAGTTTCCAACTTGTAAATTACATATATTTCACAAATTAAAAAATATTCATATTGTTAGATTCTGCATTTCATACAGAAACCGAATATATACGTTTTATAGCATATCAACCAGTTTGGTTAGGTCCAGGGGCGTGTAAACGGCGGCGCGCTATCATTAAATTAACGCTGATTTCGCCGTAGATGCTAGGTTGAAGAGGGGGGATTTCACGTAAAGGAACGGCACAGGAGTATAGCGCGCGCAGCCAGGTGGTGAGATGCCCAATTAAAAAAAGTGGCAGAAATAAAGCCATAAGGCCTGTTCTTCTTATAAGACTCTGTATTCATTGGCAAGCATGAATTTACTGCACCACAGTGTCAGAAAGATGGTGAGCCGTCTTTATAAGTCGGCGAGCTGTGTTTGAAAGTGAGCGAGCCGTGTTTGAAAGTCAGCGAGCCTTGTTTGAAAGTCGGCGATCCGAAGTAAAAGTTACATTGATGACGCTGCAAACCCGAATCGTTGAGTTGTAGTCAATCAAATGTATTCAGTTGTATTCGGCTTATTTACTGGTTGATCAAATAGAGAAATCCTCCTGCTATCCGCCAGGTGGTGAATTGAAAATTCCGTGTAGCATGTCCCCTTCAGGCACGATTTTAGTCTGTCCACGATATAGGCCTAAGAACATCTGGATTGCTAACAGCATGCTGAAAGAACGAGCCATTATTCCCACCACCCTGATGTGGGATTGCAGTGGATCCACAAATAAATAATTGAATGTAATTAAACAACAATAAAATATTAATTCTTTTTATTTTATTCTAATTTTAGTCATATTCCTCATATCTATCCTTCTGAGGCCATTACTTGGTGCTTAGTTTACAAATCTGCACTTTTTCAATAGAAGACTCAGGTTAAGATCAAGGTATTTTTTCTATATTATTTGATCCGATTCTGAAGGTATCGATACTTTGAGATCCGATGGTATCGGGTATCGATGCTGTATCGACTACTCCTAATATTGACTTAAAGCTAGTATCGGAACGTCCCATGAAATGGCGGAAAAAGTGAAGATATTTTTCTTTGATTACTTCCAACAAGGAATAATCGAAAAATCGTGTGTTCATGCCGACAATCGATTTATACTTTAACACTCGCGATAGTTGTGTACACATACAGTAAAATATTTACTATGAAACATATTGATACTCTATAGTTGCGTACCACTTTTCGACTTCAAAAGAACATACTTTGTAAGATGGCTCGCCAACTTTCAATCACGGCTCGCCGGCTTGCCAATTTTCAAACATGACTCGCCGACTTTTAAAGACGGCTCGCTGACTTTCAAACACGGCTCGCCGACCTCCTAACATGGCTCGCCGACTTTCTAACACGCCTCGTCGACTTACAAAGACGGCTCGCCATTTTTCTAACAAGGTGGTGAAGTTAATTTTTAATAAAAAAAAAAAAACGATTTTAGGGTTTTTATATAAAAAAAAAAAAATTAAAATGGCATATTTGGCAACAATAATGGCTTGAAGCTGGTTGGTCACAAGGCTGGACAAATTCAATTTCCATCCTACTATCCTTCAAAGTTTCCATGTTATTGTTATGTACCTTACTTACCAGTAGTTAACCAAAATGGCTAATTCAGGTTATTTTGAATGAAATTTTTTGTTAAGATAGTGTTAAGCCGCGTCCGCCTGGCCGAACATGTTCGCCGAACAAAGTTCTTCCGAACTTTTGTTTGTTCGTTGCTAACCTATTTGAATGTAAATCATATGGCCGGTAATTGTTCGTTAGGAATGTTTGTTGATTTTTTGTGTTCGCCGAACAAGTTCGCCACGAATGTTCGGCCAGTGCGGACGCGGCTTTATAGTATTCTTTTCAAGGATAGGTTTCAAGATTAAAAATGAAACGCGGAGAACCTCAGAAAGGAACTCCATATATACAAAAAAGCAGTTCCCAACAAACTCCAACTTTTTACTGAGTGTCTTAGAACTACAGACAAGTAGCACACGTAATTATCCAATAAATGTTTTATTCTATCCAAGCAAAGTTCGGTGTCCTGGTACTTTGAATATTTTACACATGGTACAGTACAAAGGGATTAACAATGAGGTATGTTGTGGTACATCCGATCCAGCAGATGAGCAGATCCACATGGAAACCAATGTGCTTTGGTAAATCTTAGTCAGTGAGAGGGTTTAAGAAGTGACTAACAAGACTATATGGTTAATATTTTGGATATTTTAAGGCCCTTTGCCAACCGGAATTATTCTAACATTTAAAATGGCTAAAACATTTACCTTTGCTTCACCATGATTCTGCCCTTATTCTCCATTTGTCTTCCATTTTTTATCAGCCACTTATAATATGTATTAGTATAGCACCTAAACTATGTAATAGTGTTGTAATTTTTATTCCATTTTCTTAAATGCTCATCAACATAGACCTGAAGGTCTGTGCGGCGAATTAAAAGACAGTTAAGGTATCGTTGCGGCCTTGTCACTTAGGCTAACTAGAGGTTACCAAATGAGGATGAACAGGAGTTGGTCACTCCTGGTATCCAACCAGGAATGTTAGACTTACTGTATCAGTACTATACTGCGTCCCATAGGATTAGAGGGACTTTTAAATACTTTTAAATATTTTTACCTGATCTAGTACCGAAAGTGGCAACTTTCCAACACAGCTTGAGTGTGGAACATGATCATTTACCATACCAGCTCAGATTACAAACATTCCATCACTGTAACAGTCCCAAAAAATTATTTTTGAGACAACGCATAAACACTTGGTTTTCGTACTTCTTTTTAAATGTACTAAAGTTATTTGTATTAGCTGGCTTTTTAAGCATATGATCACTACGCCTATATACTAGTCCTGTATGATGATTACAAACTTTTCATTACTGTACATCATTTTTTTAGTTTCTTGTTTAGGCTGCTAGAACCAACAGCATATATTAAGGTTAGAGATAAATTATTGGTCAAAAAACATTTTTTGTTCCAGTGCAGCTGGTAAAACAGGTGACATATACTACTAAGTGCACAAACACACAGAGAGCTTCTTAGGGGGAAGAAGTACATGAAATCAGATTGAGCTGAATATACAGAGAGCGACGCGACGAATTACATGGGTTTTAATTAATCACGTCGCGTCGCTCTCTGTGTGTTCATGCACTAAGCTATAGTTATAAAAACCAGATAACTGTTGTCAGCTAAAAAAAAATCTCTTACTAAATATTGTAATATTTTTATTTAGAGGCAATAATTATATTAATGTAACTCGCCTGTTAGGTAATCATTTGTTCTAATATACCTTGCCTTAGACCAGAGAGTCCTTTTTTAATGTCTTAATATTTTCTATATTTTTTATTCTATTAGGTAATTAGCTATGGTTTTTTTTTAATAGCAAGGCATTTTTTATAACAGCTTAATTGATGAACTGGGTACTGAAAATCATTTCTGTTTGTCTCATAACTATGGTAATGATGTTCTATCATTAAATCAATATAATTGCATAAAAAAAAAAAAAAAAAAAAAAAAAAAAAAAAAAAAAAAAAAAAAAACACAGGCACTTAAGAATATAAAGAGAAAGGAGAGTCAAAATATATTCAGATTCTTTCAAATGACTTACAAGAAGTTCTTTGCTTTGAATTGAGGAGGTGTCATGAAAGAGCAAACATGTCCACTTTAAAAATGTTTTGGAAAACACAAAAAAAACATGATCTAATTAGTTTGTTGATAAACTTTGAAAAACGTTTAGTCATATGGTTTCCTCCCATGAAAATAACTATTTTTTAAACCATTTTTTTATAACTTGTATACCAATATTTAAATATTTAATGTTGAAATATGGATATGTTATATTTTGATTGGACACCTGAAAAATTTGAACTGTACAATTTTAAGTAGGCCTACACTAAGGCTATGTCACACCATGTTACTTTACTAGCAGCTAGCGAAGTAGCAGCTACTAAGTAGCCAATGTGACATAGGCAGTAGCAGCTACTAAGTACTTTAAGTAGCTGTTATTTCAGTAGCTGCTACTAGGTAGCTGCTATTAAGTAGCAAAATGCTACTTAACGAAGGTAAAAAACAGGCATGTTTTAGCCCTATAGTTACTCAAGATTATAACAACTGAAGATGATGATAAATCCCACCCAAAGGCTAAAACTAACCCAAAGGCTTAGTTGAAAAAAACAAACATATGTGAAATACAAATTTATTGAGTAACCTGTGTAATCTAATTAATATGTTTAAATTTTAGATAAATTATGTCTGGCCTACATGAATATTTTATGTAATTTACCGTTAAGTTATTTCAAGTAATTTAAAAAGTTTCTTGGGCTTAAATCAAACAAATAATGAGATAAAGATTAATGTTAAAATCTGGATATAATAGTGCAAGTAGGCCTTTACAAAAATTAAAAATAATGTAAATATAGTAACGTAAGGGATGATGTCGGGAGTACCCAGGTCACATTCCGCCTCTGCAAAATCCTGAAAAAAAACAGTAATGATATTGATTTGCCTTTTTACACCAATTCATCATCCTTAAAAAAAAAAAGAAAAAAGAAAAAATGGGCTTATAAAAATGCAGAGGTGACGAGCGATGTTCATCACCTGGTTCAGCTCAGCAAGTATGAGCGATTCTACGCAGAATCATAACCCATTTAATTACATTTGGATTCAGCTTCGAACCATTAGAAAGCTTAAACTTTCTCAAGACTGAACGTTCAGATTCACAGTTAGCTTTAGTATAGCCTAACCACTCAGCTGCCCAGCCAATGAAAACAACAGTCAAAGTTTGGGTCTTTTTTGGAATGTCCCCGCATTTTTAAACAATTTTCTATTGCCTTCAACATGTCTAAGGAATGTACTGGAGGATAAAATTATAAACTAGAAACAAATTTGGTACCCTTCAACGGGTTTTTTTATTGGTTTGGTTAGGTTAGGTTAGTTATGTTAGGTATGTTTAGGTGTACTGTGTAAAACACCTTTCCTTTGTAAATATTCAACTGCTTTTTCTTTAGAGTCAACTTGCCGAACCAAGTTTATGAGCGACATGATGAAGACTGAATATGTAAGCCGAGCGCGTAACCTTTTATCAGCCTACCGATAAGCAGGTGAAGGACCCAAAGATAATCTTAAAAATGCAGGGACATTCCAAAAAAGACCCCAAAGTTTTAATTGTGTGACAAAAAACTACAAAAGCTGTTATAAACTGTACAAATTTGAGTTAATTGTGTAGATAAAAGTTTGTTATATTGAATTTAACATGGAAGTCAGCTTGTTAGGTAGAAAAACACACGAGGACTGGAAAACTGAGTTTTACTATCAGACAAAATGTCATAGGCCTAATTCTTCTAACAACTTTATTTTTAAACAGAATAACTTTAAACCATTTTAATAAGCCGGGACACATCTGTTATACCCTTGATAAGTTGCTATACAGATTGTATTGCTCCAGTGAAGAGTCAATTGATAAAGTACACATGAACATATGACACTCTAGTCCAATATTTCTGAAAACTAAGGGTCTGTGAATACTTTTTTTTCGAACCGAATCGAATCAAATAGTTAATTACTATTCCGAATATCGAAGAGTAACGTTGCAATTTATTTTTCTCAAGTGATTTCTTTCACATGTGATTGACGATAAAATTCAGGCTTGCAGTATTTAATTTAAAATCGTTTCAATGCCAAATTATATTATACATTATGTTTTCAAAATACTTAGTGTTTTTTTATTTATTTATTTTTTTTTTTTTTATATTGTGATCATTTGGTTTTGGTGCCTGTTTCTAGTCCAGAGTAACAATGGTAAAGCACGATGTTTACCGTAGCTTAAAATGAGAGGAAAGAAGGGCAATATTGTAATTAATAACATAAAATTGTGAAACAAAGCATGCAAAATATAAAGTACAAGGTTTTATATCCTTATTGGTTCATATTTTAAACATAACAGCATTCCTTAACATGTTATGAGATACCTAACATTTAAAATTCCTAAACATGTTATGATATCTCAGAATCAATAGCCTACTTAGGCCTATTTTTATAATATTCAAATCAAGAAGTTGGGGTAAATATACGTGAATAGAAAATAACATCAGAAGTGGTAGCCTAAACTAAACTTTAAGTAAAGTTGCGCGTATCCTGTTAACAGAGATCAAAAGTATCAACAACCCATTATAATTTTTTCAGTGACACCATTTTCATGTGACACCTGTATTGTTAACTATAGTGTCGGCAGTTGGCAGCGTAGGTAGGCCTAATAAGTTGCTGAAGACCGATAAATTATATTAATTACGGCTATAATTTTATATTATTCTCTCTCAGTGTTAAAACGTTAATGTTGGTAATTAGGACATGAGATGTCGGTGGGAACTTCAGACGGCTACCACGGTTGTGACATCACGGCAGACAATTTGAAGGTAGGGCCTAGGTAAAAAAAATTTCTCGATCAAATTTTACGAAAGCTGCCATTTGAGGCTATACTGTTGAAAACGGAAACGGCAGATGGCTACCGTGGTTGTGAAGTCGATTAAGATTTGAAAAGATTATAAAATTAAATAGTTAAATCTATTAAAAGGAAAGAATAAAAATATATTTTGAGATATCAATGAATCTACAAAAGCTTTCCTAAAAAAATATGTTCGAACATTTTTTTTCTTATCCGTGAATTGTCTGCTGTGACGTCACAACCTCAGCAGCCATCCGTCATTTCCATTTTTTAGTAAGAAAAACAGTATATTTTGACGTATAAAAACGTCAGCTTTCCTTAAATATGTTTGAAAAAGGTTTTTTTCTCTACCTTCAAAGCGTCTGCCATGATGTCAGAATCGCGGTAGCCATCTGCCGTTTTCGTTTTCAAGTAAGTATAACAGTATATTTTGACTAATCAAAATGCTTCCATAAAATTTGATCGAAAAAAGGTTTATTCCTTCCTTCAAAGCGTCTGCTGTGAAGTCACAACAGTGGTGGGCGTCTGCCATTCCTTATTTCAAGTATGTGTAACAGTACCGGTATATTTTGACATTTTTATCAAAACAGCAGAATTCCTTAAAAATGTTCAAAATTTTTTTTCTTACCATCATAGCGTTTGTCATGACGTCACTACCATGGTAGTTGTCTGCCGTTCCCATTTTCAAGTAAGTTTAACAGTATATTTTGACATATCAAATTGGCAACTTTCCTAAAATATGTATGTCATTTGTCAAATTTTCACCCCTTTCACCTTTGCGCGACGCCAAACCTACTGCCAGTGGACTTTTATAATCCCCATTTCATGCAAGGGAGTAACAGTAGATTAACTGAGAAAATTATTGGTTTTTATGTGTGTTCTGGCTCGTCACTGGCTCTTAGAATATAAGTTAAAGTTTGAGGCCTCCATCTTCTTAATAAATACACATCCAGTTCCTTAGTATATAAATTATTTTAAGCCCTTGCAGTCGTTCTTACTATAATTTTTTTTAACCAACAGAAACAGAACAGAAATCCTAATTATTATGTTACGGTACCCTCATAAAAAATAAAAAAATATGTCACACTGACCTATTATAAATTGAACTGCTTCTTCAGTAAAATTGTAAAATCCACCAAATATGCCTTGAGATTTTTTGGCTCGAGTTCCGTAAAATAGATGGAAGGAACTTCCTCATCTGTACTTGGCGGCGGGTGCTCCACTTCCATAACCTAGGGATAAAGCATTAAAAACTATTAGCAAAATTATAAAAATAGGCTATTTCTAAAATGTTTGACCTGTACAGGTAGTCTGTTGAGCAATTCTTGGTCTTCTGCACTGCTATGAAGTTGCTTTTAATCCATTCAATACATAGCTTCGATATACATATAAAGTTACATATACGACAATACATTCAATACATATAAAGTTAGTTGAATTAAAGTAAAAATGTATTCGGGGCCGCTTGGGACTCTTTCCTTATTCCTTAGTGCAATGTTCCCAGGTACCGGTAGTTCAGAATGCCTTTTCCTGTTCTGTTGCCTCAGTCGAACCTGCCAGAGTGCCAGTGCCAAGGAGTATCCTGAGATTTAAAATATTTAGATTTTCCAGAGATGCAGTGACCCGCTTCTTAGAAACCATTACTTCCCCTATCTGTAGATAATGCTATTCGGGTGTTTGATGGCACACTCGCCTCACCCATCAAATAATATTTGGTCCCACTTTCCTTTATTTCAAACACTATTTTTAAATACATCTGGAATATCTGGGCTATAACCGAATCAGATAAAAATAACCTGCAGAAAAAATGCCTCTAAGTACTCATTAGTATATCCCAATGTCCGTTTCACTATTTGCAGTAGATTTTTAATGAGATTCAATCTCATTATTTAGACTAAATTATTTTCATTTTAATTAGGCCTATACATAATTATAAAATTTAAAAGTTTGAATATACGAGTATTCAATATCGTAGAATATTACGAACTTTCAGTTCTGTCGTGTAACTCCGCAGTGAGCTTGCGTGCAACTGTTCAAGAAAGGAGAAGTTAAGTTGATTTGCCAAGAAAATTTGGCCTAGTCCCACCTAAATCCTTTAAAAGAACCATGTTCCGCCCCCTGGGAAAAATTTTACAACATTTTCAACCCAATAAGTGCCAGGTGTCCGTTATGGAAGTTCAGCCAATAGAAATAGCCTATAAGTTACTAGACTATCAACAGAATTAGGCTTGAGGTAAAGTTATGTTCCTAGTTAACACGGTAGCCCACACAGTTAATTCATGGCAATCAATTTCATACGGATCTTCCATCAAGTTTATAAGGAGGTCCAAACTTTTTTAGCCTCAAAATAGGCTGGTTTTAAGATAGCCTAGTAGGCTTACAGGACATAGCCAATGGTTATATAGACTACGCATTCTCTTATGAAGAAGTAGCCTACTGTAATATCATAAAAAGTGCTACCGTATTACAGGTAAAATATTATAAAAAGAGATTGTTAGGGTTACTTACCAAGAAATGTAACACGCCGAAATGACAATGACGGGTCGACGACCAAGTAACTTAGGTACATCCATCTGATTCGGTTGAATTGAGTCTTGATATCTGTATAGTTATTGCCAAAAACTAATAGCCTACCATTGCTTATTTTACTATGTTTTACAAACCGACACTACACTAAATAAATTAAGAAGAAAGCAGTTGAATTAGAGGTAAGTACTGAAACTAAACACAATTCGGTTTTCAGATTAAAATTAGTCCTAGGTAAGGCGCCTGCGGTCAAGTGAATTAATAACGCGGCACGGTATAAATTCACCAATCGGTATTCATCTCTTTACCTTTTTAATTTTTTTTTTTCAAAATCCCCTTCAGTTCTGCTTTTTGCGTGGATCGAAAAATAAAAATATCTAGTGTTATAATGTGATAACATACCAAACTTCCCTAAAACCCTTAGAAACATAAAATGAGATATGATAATTTTTTAGGTTATGAAAACAAATTTCTTTAATAGCTGCTAATAGCACCAACTCCAGGGAGCCAGGGATCAACTGTTGCCTGATTATTATATGAATTTCAAGTGCAGTATATGACAGGCGTATCAACAAAGGGAGGATCCTAAGTTGGTAGTATCAACCAAAGGAAAACTACCAACCAACGTCGTCAAAATTTAAGAAATGTATCAACTGTAGATTCACGAATATACCTATATATATATATATATATATATATATGTATAAATTTAAATGACCATTATTTTTGGTCTCGGGGCACCACAAAAAAAAGTAACATGGTTCCGTGATTAGATTTTACCATGAGACCTATGGTAATAGCTTCTCTCCTATGGGAAATTTGCCAAACAAATATTTACTATCAAAGATCCTTTATTCATAATAATGTAACAAGTACATTGCATAGCGTTGTAGCAAAAAAGTTGATAGCCTACTGTATTTTACAACTGCACTTAAACTTACTAATACTGTAAGAGCATTTTTTAAATAAAAAAGGAATAAAATAAATAAGATTCTTATGTTTACTCGGCGTTCAAATACTTATCAAACGAGTAAGGATAGAGCTGCAAGAGTTGCATGGATGTTACATGGTTAGTGAGTTTGTAAAAACCGATCCAAGCACAGAAAAGCAGCCTTAATATTGATGGAATAATGTCCATTAATTATTTTAAATTATATGGAATATAAACAATAAGAATTGGAATTTTATGATGAATTGTTTAATAGTTATAGCCTAAATAGAAGGTAAATCATATTTGTGTTTGATTGTCCGAACCACCCCCTGTCCTGGTTAGTATGGATTTAGATTTGCTCTCTACTGCATATAAATTGAGTTAAAAATGTCAAATTTGCAAAGTATAGAGCAATAAATTAATGCCAAAAAACCATTTTATACCCTTTTGTAAAACCATAAAAAACATTTTTGTATGGTCCAATCATGCTGGTTTTAGAATTTTACCTGATAAATGCTACCTTACACTGGTGTACCAAATTAAAAAAACAAAGTGGAGGTTAAGTTCAAGAGTTATTGTGTTAAGAGAAACACAAAGTCCTAGAGCCTACATAAGCTTACAAATCTACAAGTCTTTTTTTTCTTCTATTATTCTCAAAACGAAAAGTACCATGGGCTTATGTCTCAACGTAGGCCTAAGCATAATTCCTTGTAAAAGGAAAATTAGCTAATATTTGAACAAACGCTGTTTTTTTTTTTGCTTTTAGTGACTTCAAAATGAAAAGTAGGCTATCTTGGCTCCTGTCTTAGGTTTTACCCTGACTACTATAATGATAGTATTTTCCCTAGGTCAATATGTTATTGAAATTTGCTACAAATTATTTAATTTAGGCCTAAAAATTACTTGAGGAGTAGAATGGATAGGCCTACTGACAAGGAATACCGGTATAAGTTCGTTATCGTACTCCATTGTTTTTATCACTGGATGAAATTTTGATTTAGCGATGAAAATTGTGCGATGAAAACAATCAAATCAACAAGTTTCATAAAGCGCCTACACTAATATTGAATGAAAATATCTATAGATCAGATGGATATATCTATCATATCAACAAATTTACCAAATCAATCAATAGATAGCCTAAATAATAATCTTATACGATCACAATTAGTAATTACCGTACCCCTATTTTGTTTACATTTCTGAGGGGAGCGAGGGAAGCTCCTATACTACACTCTGGCTTTTTATTTACACGTACTCCTCCTGAACAGCTGGAGTGATCCTCACGAAATTTTGCTCGGTCATAGTAACCATCTATGGGAAAGTATAAATCTGAAATGGTCCAAATCGGACATAAGGGTTCTGCCCTACGGCCCTTTAAATTTACCATGTTATTTTAATAGGAGAAATATTTTATTTGGTTTCTTTACTGTGTGATGATTAAATACAGCTGTTAAATATAAGGATCAAATTTAACTGCGGACTGTTACTAATAGCTGTTTGTGAATACAGTAGACTCCCTCTTAACCGTCCATCTCGGGACCAGGCCTCGGCCGGTTAATGATTAGGCCGGTTAAACCAATGTACATTTAAAAATTCCAACCTACAATTTCATATGGCCTAAAGGCAATTATGGCTTGAAAAACCAACTATAAATATATTACTGTACTCTATATAATTTATAGCTAACATGCGACACCGATGAAATCAGTGACCAAAAAAAACTAATAATAAGTCGTTTCCTATATTATCTATTGGATAGCAGGTCCAAACACATCCACTTCCAGTGGCATACACTTTAGTCCAGGACAGTACATTTTAGGTGGTTTGAGAACATCATGATATAATGTGGAATTGAATGATACATTAGATAAGAAAACAAAGATTCCCACGAAACACGGCTGGTTAAAGCAATGTTGAGATAAAAAATGGCCAGTTAACAAGACGATGTGTTTGTGCCAGAGTAGGCCCGTTAAAGTGGCGACCGGTTTAAAGGTGGCCAGTTAAGAGGGAGTCTACTGTACAGTAGTTTTATGTGAAATTTTTGTTTTGTTTATTATAATGTGTTTTTACGTGAATGAAATGCCACGTTAACTGAGAGGAGGTGCAAATCTTGGACGACGCACCATTTAAACATATAATAGCCCGTTGCAGCAAACCTGCGTAGTAAAAAATTATTAGAGTATTGCAGACTTGTGGCGAGTAAGCGCAGCGAACAACCTAAATCTGACGACGAGTAAGCGTAGCGAACGAGCTCACTTGAATTACCTATAAAACATTTGCTATTATTGATTTAAAAAATAGTCGCTCCCCTCAATATTGCAAGCAGACAACTGCATTGTATACCTAGTTATTACCACATCAATAAAAAACAAACCATTTAACCTAACATAATCAACATTAACAAAACCAAAACACAACTTAATCATAATGACAAAATAACAAACGTAGAATATAAGAACAATTAGACCTACCTATGTATCTTACTTAAATGTGGACTTTCCTGGGCTTAGGATGGTTCCTCATGTTAATGGATTTTAGTTGAGGTTAATGTTAGTTTGTTAGAATAAATTTTGTCATGCTAAGTGAAATTTTGTATTTTTCACAGTCATTTTCAATCCTATTCAATTGATATATCGATGTATATTTTCATTCAATAGTAGTGTAGGCGCTGTATGAAACTGTACCCACAACAACAATACCGGTATTAAGGTAAGAAATAGGCCTACGAACAATCAAACCTAAAAATCTAACCGTAAGCCTCCTTCACTTTTATGGAGAGCAATATTTTTAACAAACAAACTGGCTGGGTAGCTGAGTGGTTATAGTCCTCGCCATTGAATCTAAAGGTTGCCGGTTTGATCCTGGGAAAAGTTAGTAGCTTTTTTAAGGTTTGATTCCGGACCCAGTTGCCATTTGTCATTGGGCCATCAATTAATGATGCTTTCTAACAACTGGTCAAGGTTAGATATTAACTTAACAAGACTGGGGTTTGGACAGTTCCCAGTCAAAACGCTAAGAAATGCCTCTGGCGTAGTTACACCAAAAATAAAAAAATAAATAAAACAAATCAATTGTTTTTGGAAACATTTAAAAGGCATATTCCCTCAATATAATTTGGTAAAAAATACTTAACTGATTGGTATTTAGCAGCATATTTGTGTGACGACGCTATATTATGAAGTCTGCATCTCTTGACAATTAAGGCCTACAAATAAAAACTTAGGTAACATGGTTTGTTTTCTGTTTTCCTTTAATGTAATTAGGCTACATTACTTAAAATTAATAGGCTACTTGATTTGGTTATTTTTGATTACTTGTGCACAGTATATTAGTGTTATTGTCGCAGGACATTTTTAGAAAACTGAATCAGTGTACCTAATGAAATCGTAAGTGTATCAGTGATTGCATTACCTATCCATAAAATAGCAATATTATCGCAAATTTTGAAATTTTAACCATTGATAAAAACTATGGAGTAGGATAACGAACGATTACCGATCTATCTAGGCCTGTCTCTATTTATCCACTCAAAACATACATCTTCTTAGGCCTCGAGTCCTTCACATAACACCCAAAACAAGTTGTCTTCCGTATTAAGTTACTGTACTTGACCCTTGAACCGGGACTTTTGGTTAATTTGAAAAGCAAAATATGTTACATCAAATTAATTGTTGCAGATAATTGGTTTGGTTAACTATTAGCAGATTCACAATTGTCAATTAGGCCTAGCGCTTCTGAGTTACTTAAAAAAGTGAATTAATTAGCCTGACAGTATGAAAATTACAGGAATGATACAAACATAGCCTTTACGGTATTCTTCTGTAATTCATGATTTATCTGCTTTTTAAGGTGTACTCACTAAAATCCAAAATGTAATGAATATACATTGATACACAACATGCACTTAATGAAACTGAAATTGACCCTAAAAGGCTTAGCCTACCAGTACCAAAAGTTGTTAACGTCAATAAATAAAACAATCTAGTACTTACTGTTCAAATTTTACTTCATAATACAATTTTTTAAGAAAGGACATTAATTAGCTGTGTATACAATGTAGTTGGTTTTCATTACTCAAATTAAATTTAATTAGAGCCGTCAATTTCATATTTGTCATAACCTCTCTACATCCAACTTTGTTTATGTTTATGCGACTACTTCACCCCATCCCATCACCCCGCTCCCGGACCCGGACTGGACCAATCAGAACGTCTCAGTCTTGATTGTTAAGACTCGCAAAGACGTTGCTAAAAAAGTAAACACAGCACCGACCACTAAAAATGTCTCTAATGCATTTCTTATGGGAAAAATGAAAAAGTCACATTTAAAGATTATTTTATTAATATCCAACCAAATACTTTCAAAAACGCATCAGCACTTAACAGCTGCATAAAGAATCTTCGACTGAAATTTGAGGCCAATCTATTTCTTCTATCGAGCGTAATCGTGGAGCAAAGAATAGCTATATGAGCGTCTTAGTCACTCTAGGTCTATTCTTCGAATAGACAATTAATTTGAGTGATGGATACGAGATATAACTACAATTACTATTACTTTCAAGTAAATAGTTACTAACAGATAAGTATATAAATTCGACAGCCTATTTTCGTTCTTAACTGGCAAATACAGAGTGAGGCAATAAAATGGTATGAATTTTTTTATTCACACACAATTTTTATGAAAAAAATTATGATGATTTTAACACTAGTACCATTTTAACCGAGCCTTGCTCGTTGGTTTTAATTCACTTTTGATATAGTGTCAACGTAGTAAAGCTATTAAATTTCCATCAACTACCAACTAAACCTCTTCACAGTAAACAGCTGTTTAAAAAAGACATTAATGTTCCTTTATTTTTGTATACCTTTCGTTGTTATTTCGTTACCAAAACTGCAACCCAAAAAACCAATGTTAAAAATTACGATTTTAAAAGAAAAATTTAAACCAAATTCGATTTTTCCTGGGAATGAGGCTGTTTCTAAATGAAACACTCTTAAATGCAAAGTTTAAGCAAAATCTACCCGTTAGATTTCGGGATCGTGGAACACACATCCCTTCAGACATTGCTCGTATTATAGTATTATTAGTAGCTAATTATGAGCTTAGCGTATTCGTACCTTAGCGTACGAAGTGCAATGAAGTTATGTTTGCTTCAAAAATAATTTGTTCCCTTTTATATATATATATATATATATATATATATATATATATATATATATATATATATATATATGTGGTATATTTTTATATATATATAAATATATATATATATATGTGGTATATTTTTATATATATATAAATATATATATATTTTTGTTTTCGAATATTTTTCTATAAGACCTAGACCCAAAAAAATAAATCAGGAGTGGTCAAACCGGGTGCTGGGGCTATCTGTGGATATCTCCATTTTACCAAAAACACCAACATCAAAATCTCTTTCTTAATAACGTAATAAAAAACACCTTTTTGATACTGTGTGTTCTATTTTCAGTTTCAATCCAATATGAAATTCTCTATTTTAGATATAACATGCAGTAGTTTAATAATACCACCGTTGCAGCAGACCTGCGTACTCAGCGAATTTCCAAAGAATTATTGTTTTAATATCAAAGAACTTTTATATAATTAATAATCTTTACAAGGAAATATAATATATTTAATGGAATTATATTTCTGAGTAAATTATTTTCATTTAATAATTTTTATATTAATATTTATATTGCATTAAATGACTTTTTAACAGAAATAAAAGTGTATATCCAAAGCTTCCATGCAAAAGGAATGATTCGTTTACAAATAACAAAACATAGACATTTCAAATTTGACAAATATGCAGAAGACAGATGATCAGCTGATTAGGAACAGATACCTTATTATCTCCATCTCTCTTGCTCCCACTATACACTTATTTTCCATGAGATTACCATGGGATTTAGCATGTAGGTTTGCTGCCATGTGGGTTTTTAATCAAATCTTAATTACTCACCACCTAGTGAAGGTTCATAAACATTTTTATTAAGATATGTTGATTAATAAGCGATATATAGCTTTTTAAAGATTTGCCCATAAGAATAATATGAGAAACTTGATTTGAATTTTCTCTATAACCAGTTAAGCTATTTTAAAGATTCAAAATACTAAATTGTTTGTATTTTAAGATCTTTTAAATGGTTTCTGTTAAAATTGATGAATTAAAAAAATTTCGGTCCAAAAATGCCAAAAACCCATTTTTTACCCCTTTGAAACCTCATAAAACCCCGTTCCCAAAACCCGACAATGCTGGTTCTCGAACTCATGAAAATAGACCTGGGCTTACACCTTCATACCAAATTTCATCAAAATCGGAAGTCCCGTTCAAAAGTTATCGGTACCACGGACACATATATATACATATATGAAAACGAACGAACTGTGTTTTTTGGCTTCTGGGGACCTCAAAATGAAAAAATAAAGTGGTCCCGGGCTTAGGTCTTACCATGGCTACTACCGTAATCGCGTATTCCCTATAGGGAAATTTTCTAAAAGCACAGATCGTATAGATAAAAGGCATAGATCGTATAGATGAAAGGGCATATGATGAAAGATATAGAAAACTCAAATAAAACACATGATGGCTGTTTGTTAGCGTCGTCGGACACAAACTAAAATGACATCTCGCTTTGTATTGTCATTCTGACATTCGATTACAAAAATGTTCGCTTCATTCAAATGTTGTGACATTTTACTATTTAAAAAGGAGATCAAATATTTTTCAAAAAAATATTAAAGTGTATTTTTGGTGTATGAAGATGTATGTACATTTTTGGTACTTAAATCGTAGTACTTCATAGTAATCACTTTTCACTAACAGATATATTTATTTTTAAAATAATAAAAATATTATTTACATTAGTTATGTGTTTTCTATGTACTATTCTATTATGTAGGCCTAATGCATGAATAAATATTTTAATGTTGAAGCTCTATATGAAACGTCGTACATTTCTATATAGAACAATATTAATAATTTATTTTTCCAATGTTTTTAATTTTAATTTTATTTTAAAAGATTTATTTGTTTTTAAAATATGTTAAAACATTAACAAATTACTTTATTGCATGGGATACGTAAAAAATTAGTACAACATTAAATTCCTTATGAAAAGTGAAATTATTCCGCGGTTCCCGTTACTCCCCAGTACATTCAAACGTACCGTAGTGATTGTGTTGCTCAGGTAGTTATATTTCGCAACACTTTGGTAAATTGCTTCTACAATAATTTTTCATTTTATGGTTCTCAAAAGAAAAAATAAACCTTTGTTCATATTTAAATGTATATATATTTTTGTATATATTTTGTAAAGCTGTCAATTAAAACATTTTGAATAAAAAACGCCAATTTTGATGAAATTTTGTTTTGATGTATATTTTCATACAATGGATATGTAATATCTAGATTCTAGTAGCATAATTCTTGTACTATGGAAATGGTGGTATATGGGGTTTAAATTCAGAATGAGTCAAACATAGATATTTTATTTTTTTTATCGTCAATATATATATTTTTAACATGGTTTCCTTAATAGTCCTCAGTGATACAGAAACATGTTTATTTAAATCCTGTTATACGGCTTGCAAGTAAAATAAAAAGTTTGTAAATATTTACATGATATCCTTTTTCGAAACATCAATACTTTTCATATCACATTCAACTAAAAAATATTTTTGTACAAACATTTATCTGGTTTGGTTTATTGGAAGATGTTCCATGAACATAGGAGTTGCAAACCTACATAATCAGTCACTGTGATATAAGACAAATAAAAAAATTATCAATGGGAACAAATTCAAGTTTATTTCTTCGTAAAATAACCTCGTTACACCTATTCAATCCATAGCTGCTGTTTCGAGACCTTTGGTCAAATTATGTGGTGACGGTGACCCTACCTACCGTTAAAAAAACGGTAAGTAGGAAAGTTTATACTATAATATGAAAACGCATAGTTATAGTTCATACTATAAGTATTAAAACGCGGCAAAGTATTTCTACCATTTCAGATACTCAGTAACAAGAGCAGCAAACCTTCTGACAAAGCCTATCGGTAATCACACCTAGCAACATGAGATAGCGACATGCATCGGTAATCACACCTAGCAACATGAGATAGCGACATGCATGGTCCTATACGTGTGTGAACTAAATGGTAGCTGAACCTAGTGTGAAGTTCAGTGATCAAAGACCCACACCCTGCATCACTGCTAGTTGTTGTTGCTTATGATCCTAAAACCTGTCATATTTCCTTAATAGGACGTAAACACAAGTTTCATTTAACGTTCGTGTTATAGGGTATTCCAACATTATAAACTAGTTAACAGCCCATCAAAATTGAAGGGTAATTTTATGATAATGATTCATGAAATGGTATGTTTTAAATGTTTAATGTTACAAAATTTAAGAAACCCATGACGATATAAGATTAAAACTGGCCTACGGCTGGATGGGGGCCCCCTTTAAGGTTTCCCCAAAGTATGTTAGGCAGCATTCTTATTTGCGAATTAAATTTAAAATGCCTATAATGTAGATAGTTATGTTAAAATTTGGTAAAAAATTTATTTAAATTAAAACACAAAAAATTCATATCCAAAAACATTATATCATAAAATTTACCCTAAAGGGTTAGCTGTTGTGATATGCAAGGCATAATTAGATACAAACGATCTTCCATTGACTTTAATGTCATTTTTTATAATTAGAACTCAAATGTTAAAAAAATATGTAATCAAATTGGGTTTGCAATTCAATCGAAATTTTAGGTTATTTTGAGACCCTCCTGAGAAGGGTTGGTGCATACTTGCAAACCAATTGTCTTGTAAAAAGGACTTCGAAAAGAAGAAAATCCTAAAGAAACTAGAATAAAATTACCACATAAATTATTTTTGTAGGTTGACGCCATACACATGGGAAAACGTCACGTCAAAGTTATAAGATCACAATCAATTGTGATTCATTTGAAATTTTTTCGATAAATTCCATAGATTTAATCATAAGACTAAGTGGACATAAAGCACTGGAGCTCAATTAAGAAAACAACCATAAAATGTTCCTGGAAAATACCGCAAAAATTGGTTTTTGGTTGAGTGGTATAGGGCATACAGATAAGAGCTGTTAACAAAATTGCTTAAAATTAATGTTAATTTATTTTTATTTACTTTTAGTTGTTATTTCGTTACCAAAATAGCAACCCATAAGACCAATGTTAAAAATTACGATTTTTAAACTTAAATTTATACAAAATTTGATTTTTCCTGGGATTGAGGCTGTTTCTAAACTTATTTTTGGGCCAAAACACTCTTAAATGCAAAGTTTAAGCAACATCTATCGGCTAGATTTCGAGATCGTGGAACACACATCCCTTCAGACATTGCTCGTCTAATAGTATAGAATTTCTTGACGGCATCAGAGGGAGATACGGTAATATGGTATTTTAACCTGAATTCATTCATATTCAGGTTAAAATGCCCACTATGTGAGGTCCCTGTCTCAAGATAGTGATAGTGATAGTGTATAATATAAAGTGTCTACGAACTATAAAAGTGAAGCTATTAGTTAAAATATGACTCAAAATGAAAAAAAAAATCGCAATTTAAAACCCATTAAAAACTATCTACAACGTAACGAGTAGAGATACGATAAAAAACCGATGGACCACTGTTAATAAATATAAAAAAATTGGACAATGGGAAGCACTGCACGATGAATTTTTGACCACAGAATGATCGAGCAACAATGCATAACGTATTCCGGTAGTTACCGCAACAGCCGCTTGACAGCGCAGGCTCCTATCTCTTTAGCCCCTCTTAATGAGTTTGCTTCTGAGCTCTCTTCTATAGGATCAGTACAAACTATTTAAAAATATCAATTTAAAACAATACCACACTGCTGAATTTAAAAATTAATAGCTTAAATAAACTGGTTAAAAAAATTTTAAATGTGGATCGAACACTTACCATTGAAAATCGTACATAATTTGATATTAATATAATATAGGCCTAAATACGTTAATAATTAATATTTGTATTAATATTGATACATTGACGCAATCTAATGCATATTTCAAGGTGAATAACTTAAGTGTGAGTTTGATGAATGAGATGTATTAAACAAGGCTTAGCTTTGTTACTGAATAAATCTAGCTGAATTTGTGGCATAAACATTAACCCGCTGAACAATGCTTAACGCAGCTGGGTAAAGTTTCGAAACCTCAAAATGCCGTATTCTACTATTATAGTTGAAGTAGGGAGTCATTTTTAGGTTACTTAGTTATTTTATCAGAAAACGCAAAAGAAAAAAAGCAATTGCACCAGGTTAGAATAAAGTAGATAAAAATGTATAACCGTAAAGGACTAAGATATTCCCTTGGATATTGCTAAATTTTTTTAAAACAAATAAGTTAAGTTCACAAGATAAAAGGAAAAAAATAAAATTAAGTAAATTTCCTAAGGCAAACAATATCAGCTTCAAGCCAGACTCTGAAGAACTCTGTCACTGAACAAAGTGTTACCAACTTTTTGTTTTACACTTTCACTTTTCCTTTTTCGCTCTTTCATTATTTACAAATTTAAATTAAAAATAAAATTTTAGTGAAACTTCATAAGAAAGCAATTATTCATATTAGCCTTAAAGTAAGGGTCTTCTTTAAACCTTTACGGTGTTGAGTACTTCTTGCCATTTCTTGTCGAAGAGGTCACTGTAAAATGCTTGCTTAGAGAACTTGCTTAGAGTCATTAATTAAAGTTTATTACTGGTCATGACGAGTTAATTTTATTGCATTATTTTAGGGACTTTCTATTCGGAATAGAGGAGAACTTCGTTTAACAAATGAATAACGAAAAATTCCAGCTATAATTTTAAAACAATAACATTAATGATTACATTTTTCCATTAAAAGTTGAACCCGAGAAAATTACTATTAAAATAAAACTTAGAATCGTATTAATTAAAAGTATATTTGGTTCTCTTTGTATTTGCATGTTTATAAACATTTTAATTAATGTTAAAAATATTTTTTATTAAAAATATATAAAATTATCGAACAAAATATTATTATTTTGTTCACATATCACTACTTGTTTCTTTTGAGATAACTAATAAATAATGAATTATGAATAATGCTTAATAAATTTTGGTATTAATTAATTTATATAAAAATTAACATTTGTTACCGTACTGCACCACTTTATGTTATGTTTAATGCTGATAAAAAAGATAAACGAATATGAACATGGGCAGCGAATTTGTTAATGTTTAGCTTTACTGAATATTCGTAATGTCCCGTTGACATTCAACCTAAAAATTAGTCTTGAAGTCATTAAGGGTTCAATAAATGATTAAATTTATTGTATAAAGACTTAAATTCAATTAAAATTTCAACTTTTAAAATACATTTAATAGAATTAGTTAATTAACTAAAAATTCTAAAGAGGAAACCCATTTCTGTGTCTAACGGATTATTAGACTAATAAATTTAAAATTCAAAACACAAATAGTTTTTCAATTATCGTATTCGGACAATGCTTTTCTACAGAAAAACTGTCATCGTGAGTCGGTCACATATAAACAAAAAGTAGGTATCCGAACATTATTTGACAAATATTAAAATAACATATAGCTTTGAAATATAGAATTCAAATTTAAAATTTATAAAAATAAGCCTACATCTTTTTTCTTTGTAACATTGTATTTAAAATTTAGATTTTAATTTAAACCTTTATTTAGTACTGTTAAATTACTATAGTAAATAATTATAACAAAATAACACAAAATAATTACTATGTAAATGTTTTAAATTTAAAAGATTGACGAAGCCAACATGTAAGCTCATCTGTATAAGGTATCCCATTATTGGGTTAATCTAAGCGTGCTTGCTAAAACAACTGAAGCGTTTTTTTTCTTTTTTTTTCTAAGTAGATGGATAACAATTAGATATTTTTCATTTCGATCATCACTTGAGTTATTTTATAAATAATAAATTCAATATTTTCTGATTATGGTTGCAACGTAGTTATTTGTGCTTCTGATGACTAAGGTACAACTTTTTCTCTCCGAAGGAAAACCGTAGTCGCCCGGAGTAGAAGCCGAGGGCGACAACTTTCCTGAGGGAGAAAAAGTATTCTACTTTAGTCCCTTGATGCACATAACATTTTTCCTCAGCCTACACGCATTTAAAATCTTTAAATAACAACATAATAAATAACAAAGAATTTCAATAAATATCTAACGAGCAGGCATAGACAATTATCAATATTTGATTTATGTTCTTTTTAATCTCTCTTTTAATGTTATTCTTAAGTAAATAACTTTAGCCCCGTGGTACAAAAACAGTTGAGTTTTCCTTAGGCAGAAAAATTAAGTATTCAAGTCACATGGGGTAAAAACTAGTACTTTAGTACTCTATTCCAAGGAGTTAAGTACAGCTTTAGATAGTGGGTGGAGGAAAAATTATTTTTTCTCCACCCACTGAACTTGTACTTTTCCACTGTTACTTGTATTTGTTTCGTTACTCTTTGTTTACTAATAGCATTGAGTAAATACGGACGTTATTTCAAAACGTATAGAGTGGACAATAACAGATAGGGGAGATAGGAACGTTTGCCACAGGAGTCAGGACTCAGTCCTGTCTCGAGGCAACTATCGATTGTGCTTTCGGTCTATTGAATTGCCTACATATCGCATCAACTCGATAGTCATAATTATAATTGAAACCTTTAGGAGAATTCGAATCGAATCGAGCTTCTGATTGTTGAAAGCTTTCGATTATATCGCATCGGTAGCCAGTTAGTAGCGCCCCTAGCGGACGATATTGCCATTCAGCGTTTCCAAATTTTAACATTGTTTGTCCACTCTATACGTTATGTTAATAACGCCATATTTACTCAATACTAATAGGAGCTGTAGGTGCTGCTCAATGTTGACCATTCTGAGCAGTGTCCGTGTTTGTTTACATTTCGCTTGAGTAGGCTATTAACCTAAGAAGACCATAACATAAGTGTAACATAAGTATAAACTTTTCACTAGGCTTAAATTTAGTAAATTAGTATTTTCGTGTTCTTTAAAAATGATATAGCCCACCTTGTGTGTTTTTATGTTGATGTGACTGATCCAGCTTGACGGAGCAAGGGATCATTTGAAGGTAAAATTAAATTATATACGGTAGGCCTATTAGGCCTAAATGTTATTTGTGTAGGTGGAGGAAAAATATTGTGTGCATCAAGGGCCTAAAGTACTTTTCTCCCTTAAAGAAATTGTCGCCCTCGGCTTCGCCTTCGGGCGACAACAGTTTCCTTTCAGGGAGAAAAAATTGTACTTTAGTCCCTAGAAGCACAAATAACTATTTTTGCATAGGTGAAAATTAAATGATTAAAACATTTATTTAGGAATTTAAAACATGGTCAATAAATCACTTTTAATTTTGAAACAATAACCCTTTCAAAGCTTTATTAATAGAGGTAATTTATATTATTTCTGATAGTGCACTAATTTTACAGTTATCAATAATTTAGAGCTAATAATTTAGGGCATCTGTTAAGGAGTGGTAAATTTCACATGTAAATTTAAGTTTATATTATATATCATAGAATAATAATTTAATAACTGGCAATGTAAACAAATGTTACCGATATATGATGTGAAGAAGACAGGATAACTCAGGGTCATTGTGGCACAATAATGGTCAGTATTCCCTCTGGGACGAATCCTACATTCCTGTTGATTACATGCAATATGTGTTAAAAAATATTATATTTGAACATGTTTAACATTGAATAACCAAAGAAGGTTAATGGTTACTATATCAATTTATAAAAAAACATGATATATTGAGCTTGAACTATGCATTTGAAACTATTGATAACATGATCACCAGTTAATATGAAGGTTCAACTTTATCCTTTACATACTTGTAAGTTAATGATAATGTATAAAGAACATCATTCCTCCTCTGTTAATTTATAGTATGCGAAGCCAATTACTATTTGTTAAGTTAAAAACGTAATTGTTGCATCGGTTTATTAATCAATATATAAACTCAGGGGCAAATTAATCATGAAATGCATGTGGTTGAGGCCGGCGACGCGCTAGGCTGGGCTCAGGCTCAGCCCTCGCCATCGCTCCGATGATCCTGAATTGTTGTGCTCTTAAACATTATTGAATTGGGACTTGGTTGGTCATAAATGTCAGTCATCAAAGAGCTGATGAGGGGGAGTACGCTATGACACGCCACACATAGCACAGAATATGTATTTTTCATTACTCTACACACGAAAGCACACTTTCTAAACTTAAAATGAGCTAAGAAAATAGGTTATTCCCGCTTCTGCACGACAAAATTATATAACGTTTAATTTCTGTGTATTTGTGGTGCATAAGCACGATCAGCGTTATAATTTCGGTTTTTTCTTGGTGCTAAGTTGAATAAACAAAAATATTCATGGTGTTTACAAGATTTCGATATCGTAATGAAAAATAATGTTCAATAATCGTCTCAAAAGTGCTCGAGCTTGCTCGATATCCAATTCTATTCTCGGCTTCGCTTCGCTCGTAAATACAATCTCTCCCAGAAATAAGTCACTTTCGAGACTAGTAATGAAAACTTCTATTACCTCAAATAAACTATCAAACAGTCAAATTTCGTAAAAAAATTATACTACAATGAAATTGAAGGTTAGACACCTTCGGCGGGGTAATTAAGATGGAATCAACTATTGAACTTAAACAGAAACCAAATTTTTGTTTTTAATTTTTTAATTAGTCGCAGTATTTGTATATTTTTGCAGTATGATGAAAATGTTGTTCATCACTCGTACGGAAAGTGCTTTTTCTATGCTTAATCGAGTTTTCCGCGGTTGTTACCGAGTTTTCCGCGGGTAAACCGCGATTGCGCACAGAAAACAGCCACTCATAATGATGAAAACTACTATTACAAACTTTTTTACATTTTTAATTAATATGCTTAATATATTATTAGATTTTTAAAATTACAAAAAGCCTCCGTTTTAAATAATGTACATATCTTTTAATAACGATGTTATTTTAATAATTAATGAATTTTAATTTGCATTAAAATTTTAAAATAATAATATTTAATAATAATGAGTAATATTTTCAAAATATCAGTGAAGACGAACCCAGAACCGACAGATTCGTCATCAATGTGTACAATTATTGAGCGGAGCGAGCGATGCGATTGGAGCTCCTATACTACACTCTGGCTTTTATTTACACGTACTCCTCCTGTAAAAATTTACAGGATTTATTTAATATTAAATCCTGTAAACTATTTACAGGAAATACTCGGAGTGATCCTCAAGAAATTTTGCTAGGTCATAGTAACCATCTATAGAGCAAAGGCTGATGTGAACCCCCCCCCCTTTCCCCCCGTGGGAATTTTCGACATGTACATTTTTGTGTTTGTATCGACATGTACTTTATGGTTTTAGGTGTTTGCCACTTAAAAATTACAGCATATCCCAAAAAATACGAAAATACCATGAAAAATATAAAATCTACTATCATCATTAAGATGACACCGTTTTAAAAATCTTTTGACAGAAAAACTTACAGTTTTACTTGGCCAATTTTACTAATTAATGGGTCGCTGTGAAGCTCTCTACTTATAGATTTCCAAATAATTATGAAATTTTTTAGATTTATGGTGAAAAAGTGATAACATGTTTTATGTACAGTGTGGTTGAAAAGTCCCGGAACGGTGAAATATATTTTTTACCATTATAGATAAAGTTACAAGACTTGGTATATCAATAATGGCCATAAATGTCTACTCTGTTAAGCTATTATCACTTTTTTACCCCTTAAGGGAGATGGCCCACAAGGAGTCAGACAAAATTCTTAAATAGCAGCATAGGTCAAGTTTGGTATCAAATTAAAGGTCCCAATCAGCAGACTACAATGCCGAAAACCCGGCGTTAAAAGGTTGGGTACAAAGAAAGTTATTGCATTTTAAAGTTTTGCCCATATATTTTAATGGAAACTTTGTTTGCCTGCCATTTCCGTTTCGGTCATCCATTTAAAGTCTAGTTTGCGGCATTGTACTCTGCTCTGTGGGACCTTTAATTTGATACCAAACTCGACCTATGCTGCTTTTAAAAAATTTTGTCTGACTCCTCGTTGACCGCCTTTTCTTGGTTTTCTCGAATATGCTGTAATTTTAAAAATTGAAACAACTGAATTCTTAATCTGGTAGGTAATACCAACAAAAAAAAGTATAAGTCATAAATTCCCACCGGGGGGGGGGAGGGTTTCATATTGGCGGCTCATGGTCTACTATGGGAAAGTATAAATCTGAAATGGTCCAAATCGGACATAACGGTTCTGCCCAACGGCCCTTTAAAGTTACAATGTTATTTTAATAGGAGAAATATTTTATTTGGTTTGTTTACTGTTTGTCGATTGTACAGATGTTATAAGGATCAAATTTGACTGCAGACTGTTACTATCAGCTCTTTGTGAATACAGTAGTTTTATGTGAAATAGTTGTTTTGTTTATTTTAGGTGGTTTGTTTACCTTTGTACCTGAATAAAATGCCACGTTTACGGAGAGAAGGTGCAAATCTTGGACGACGCACCATTTAATATCTTGTAAACATATAATACCCCGTCGCAGCAAACCTGCGTACTCAAAAAATATTAGAGTATTACTGACTTGTGGCGAGTAAGCGCAGCGAACAACCTAAATCTGGCGACGAGTGTGTGCACCAAATGAGCTGACCCAAAAGGTGAGTGAGCGCAGCGAACGAACTAAATTGACGGTGAGTGAGCGTAGCGAACTAGCCGATCCAAATGGCGAGTGAGCGCTGCGAACAAGCTAAACTCTGACGGCGAGTGAGCGTAGCGAACGAGCTCCTTGAATTACCTATAAAATATTTGTTATAATTGATTTAATAAATAGTCGTTCCGCTCAATATTGCAAGCAGACAATTGCTTTGTATACCTAGTTTATTTACTTGTTATTTCAACTTAACAAAAGGTATATGGCAAGTAATTTTCAGCCTTTGAATATCTGACTCACTATATTTACCTCGTAAACTAAAAATTAATTAATCTATTTTCTCCACTGCAAATGTTCAAACTGTAGGACTACTTATTTAAACAAAGCGAGTATCAACAAAGATTGTTCATTAAGTTGAATCATATTGATGAGCTGAATACAATATCATCTTCGTTCCAGTGAAATGTTTATCGGTGAAACAGTGTTTTGCAGTATAGGTAAATAAGCTCAGTAGTTTCAGTAGCAGTGTCCATAAAGACTTTTTATTCTTCATTTTAAAATAAATAATTTAAATATTCCAAGTTTGCTTTATTATTTTTCTATTAAACTTATACTTAGTTGTTGAAACTTGAGTAAAGGCTTGTAATGACTGACTATCCCAAGTAGCAAAACAAACATTTTGAAAAGTTGATAAAATTTTTTTTAAATAAGTCTTAAAAACATTTTAAAAAGTAGATAGTTCCCCGAATGAATATTTTGAAAATTTTTCAAATAGTTTTCAATAATGTTTTAACACAAAATTAAAAACATTTCAAAATATTTAATTTAAACATTTTAAAAAGTATTTAAATTATTTTCATCGAATTGTCAATAACAACCTAAAATTGTATTAAAATAATTTTTTATCCACAATGAAAACTTGTGAAACGTTTTCAAAAGTTTTTAAAAACTTGTTTATCACAATTATAAATATTATTTCAAAGGTTTTACAATCTTGAGAACAATAAAAGAAAAATGATTTATCTTTTTTACAGTTTATAATAGCTTCATATTTTGTGGATTATCAAGAGGTACTGTATTGGTAGTCTTCGTACTGTTAGGGAAAAAGAAACAAATAGGAATCAATTACATGATTTACTAACTTGTGATATAGAATGATCAGAATGTAACTACCCATTTCAATACTCTTCTATTTTGCATGGAGTCAGGAAAGAAGTTAAAAAAATAGTAATTTTAAAGTAAAAAATATACTTTGGTGAAATATTTTAAACATAAGCTTTTCTGGCCTTTTTAAAGCATACAGTGCCCATGAGGCTTCAGGTTTTATAATTGTTTTCCTCTACATAGAAACACAGAAAGTAGAAAACTTGGTTCAATCTACATAAAAAAATAATTAAAATTGTGTTCTTATAATTTTCAAGTATATAATTCATTTTATTTCATGAATTACTTTGTTCCAGAACACTTATTAACTAACACTACAAAATTTTGTAAAAAGTTTTTAAAATTAATTTCTTGAGTTAAAAGAACAATTAATTGCAATAAAAATTGCTTAAGCACCAAGCCTAAATATAAACGTTTTAATGGATGTAACGTGTTTTAAAATAGCAATGGCTCTACTAAAAAAGCTCACCAAACAAGTGCACAAATTAAAAAATATTTCTGCTTTCTGATATAAATTTAAATGCACAATAACATGATCTTAGTAACATTGCAAAGCAGACAATGCTAATTTTTAAACAATAAATTTAATCCTTGAAAGAAAACTAAATAATGACAGTTCTTAAAAACATTCTACAGTATTCATAGTTCATGAGCGTATCTAAAGATGGCTGGAGCATCTAAAATAATATGATATCTAATTTTTATAGGATTTGTAGAATATCTATATGTTTGATAAACTTAAGTACGTATGGTCATAGAATGTAGCCTACTCCATGTTAAATCGCTTCTCGTTATTATACACCAGGGTGAAATAAAACAAACTAATTTGTTTTGAAAAAATGTTGTATTATGCTGAAAAATATTAGGTTCAGCCATCACAAAACATATAAAATATATAGGCCTATAACATTTTAAACATCTCATATATAACATTTTATAACATAACATTTTTAATATCTCATATTAAATTTGACAACAAAAAATTTATAAATAAAAAAGCTTTAAAAAATCAAGGAAAAATGTAAAATTTTTACGGTAACTTTTACTTTCATTTTTATGTGACCTAAAATAAAACTAAAACTAAAATAAAATTACAACCATCCGATGTAAATCCTTTGATAACTTTCCGTTGAGCAGGCACCATGTTCAGTCCATATCCAGCGTGTTTTCTCTAAAAAAGACAAAAAAAAAACATGTACTGGTACTTATTAGTATAAAGATGCTGGATTTATGATATATTCTTGTTACCCCACAATGTGTCTCAATGTGGGGTAATAAGAGAATAGGCCGATGAACTCTTTTCATATGTAAATCTTTTGCTACAGGTACCGTAGTTGTTCTGCTCAGTTGCCTAATTTATTTCACATCAAAAATATCAAAGAACATGTCGAAAAAAAATTTATCTAGTTAGTTATTTTTAACAGAGCATATAAGTTAACTAGTGGTTTCATTTTGAGTTAAGGTCCTTACCGCATCATATCGTGGTTGAGCTGCGAACATTTTTTTTAATACACAAAAAGTTTTTTAATAATGTTTTGATAAATTATCAAGTGTTACAGTCTCATTTAAGTGGATAGGCCTATGCTAGTGAAAAAATATTAAAAACTAATATAATGAGAATAAATAAGATGACCATTAAGTTGAATTTATAGTTTACTAAGTTAAATGTTCGTTTTTGTTTTAAAGGAAGCTTGTATAATAATACGGTAAATTGAGGTGATATATTTTCCGTTTTCACTTATATCCTCTTTCGTGCACGTCTTAATATAAAAAACTGACATTAGGGTACTCTAGCTTATTTGGCACTCAGTAAATCTTTATTTGTGTAATTTTCCACACCAATTTCGACGGTTTAATATTTTATTTAAAAAACTAATTATTTTTAAATAATAATATTTTACCCCTAAGCTTGTCTCAATACTAATGTTCCATAAACTTCTGAATACATTCAACTTAGGAAATAACACCTTCATCTCTTATTACCCCACTTGGGGTAATAGAGAGAAATCAGTGGGGTAATTAGAGAATTATTTTTTAATTTTGCTTACATTAATTATAGAGCTTCCAAATTTATTTTTCAGATTCATAATTTGGACCTGTTTTACATGATTTTCTTCATTCCTGTATCTATAATTGATTAAGAGCTACAAATTAGTGGTTCTCTTCTCTTATTACCCCGCAGCTTCCCCTATTTTATGAAAGTAGATAGGCTTAACATGGAATATTTAACAATTAAAAAATTGTTACCATTGCATTTTGTTACCAAAATTAGGCTATAGGCTAAAAATAAAAAAGTACCAAGAAAATATTTTATATAACTTTGCACTCCCCTAAAATAATTTTAGGGCAAAACTTCGTTATCCTACTCCACCGTTATTATCGATGTTAAAATTTCGATTTTGCAATAATAACTTGCTAGGCCTATGCTATACAATTAATTACACAATACGATTACGATTTTATCACCTGATTTGGTTTTCTTCTAAGATAATTAAACATACCTTATGACAATAATAAAGCAAATATATTGCAAACAATTAACTTAAAAATAACAAAAACAACTACAAGTTTTTAAAAATTTTTGCTATTGTGCGTTTTAAATGTTTCCAAACACCACTGATTTGGTTGTTATAAACGTAGCTGTCAATAAAAGTTACACAGGTTTGCGATTAGATTGTTAGGCTAGATAATTATTATGATACATTTATTATCTCAATATCGTTGCTGATTCAATAGTTTTCATCGCATAGTTGTACAATACCAAATCAAAATTTTAACATCGATAATGAAGGTGGGGTAGGATAACGAAGTTTCGCCAGTTTTGGATGCACGTAATCTAAATTCCAAGATGGGCTATACATTTTGTTTAGACTTTTATGGAGAAAAAGAATTAAATATAAGTTAATTAGGCCTAATATAGCCAAGAAGCATTTGAAAAAAAATATATGACGATTAAAATAAAAAATGTTTTACGCGGTACTCACTCTAATCTCTTAAGAACACATGTAAAATCAAGCTAGGAACACTACTCTAATTCCTACTCAAACTATGGTTAAAAACTCGTTGAAACATATTAATTTATTCAAATAGGCCCTAGGCTACTGTAAATTAAGTATAAATAAAAATTTTAATCATTCATAACCTTAAAACAAAATTGGTAAAATACGTAGCCACTTTCCGCCATTTGAAATGGGTGTTTTCAGATATGGTAGCTTAGAACCTCCCAGTAACAGTGGTAGCGTTCATGGCTGAGTTTCTGCCATTCACTATTAAGTTACACCACGTTTACTATTTAATCATTGAAAAATCAACGCTAACGCTTGAAGGTCAAAAAGTTGGGCTGAAAATCTAAGTTTAGGCCTAATGCTCGGAGGGTTTATGATGCTTTCTAACAACTGGTCGATATTAGAGAGTAACAAGGCTGGGCTTTAAAACATAAAAAATGCCAGTAGAGTAAATAGACACAAGATTTACATCGTTAACTTATACACCGGTACCTACTTAAAATTGGCTCTAGGGCCTACGTGTTTTCCACAATATACGCATGAAATGTTATCAAAGCTTATTACTTAAAAACAAGTTATAATTTTGTACATTAGGACTAATGTATATTTTTCTTATGCATGAGGTAAGTTATTTAAGGCTGCGGTCTACCCCAACCAAAACAAAAACAACAACAATGCCGAATATGCCGCCTCGCGGCCGTAGCGCGAGGCAAGTTTTATAGATGTAGAGGTTTACTGGGATCGTGTTTCAGGATTAACCAATTAAGATAGAGATTGACTCTTAACTTTTTCTAAAAGTACAAAAAAGGAACTCGTCGGCTATCTTTTTAGAATTTTTAAATAAAATTTCTAATTTCAGTTATGATTGTGTAAAATTATTTGATTTTGAGTTTTATATATGCAGAGGTTTACGGGGATCGTGTTTTAAAAATAACCAATTAAGATAGAGATTGGCTCTTAACTTTTTCTAAAAGTAGAAAAAAGGATCTAGTCGGCTATCTTTTTAGAATTTTAAAATAAAATTTCTAATTTCAGCTATACCGGTCTAAAATCATCTGTTTTTCTCGATTTTTAACTGAAGTTTTCTATTGGTTTTAATGAACTAATTACAAAATTGTAACAGACGAAAACTAGTACCGTTATTCTTCTTTAATATGACACCTTATTTATACCTCTAGGCTTTATTTGGCAGAAGATAACACGATTCTAAAAAACCCTTACATTTGGGTGGGCGCCAGGGGTAGACCGCAGCCTTAAGGAATGGGGAGGGTGGAACCCAGTGTGTGGGGAGTGTCAATTGTGTCACATTAGTGTGTTAAAATTTTCACTTTTTATAATTTACATTGGTTTATAAGCAACAAATAATAAAATATATTTTGAGATTTATGGGCAAACAATTTTTTTAGCCTATCTTTGGTAAAAATTATACCTATTTTCAGATAAAAAGTAAGTTTAGGCCTATCCTGTGTTACTTGAGATTTCTACAAGAATAAGTCGTGTACAACGTTTCATGATAGTACGTTGAGTAGTTTTCGCTTGAGAGCCTAAACGGACATTCACATTTAGTAGGGATTTTGCCAATCTGTCAAACCAGCTGATAACCCTCAAAAGCAAGTAGGCTATGGGTCAAACAATGCACTGTGTAGGTAACTCTAGCCTATTTTTATATAATGGATAAAAATAGGGTAAGCTCTTCATTTTAAAGGCGGTTTATCTTAGCTCTAAAATTTGTTGCCTCAATTTCGGGATAAGTTAGGCGCTCTCAAGTGACCCGGAACTCATAAGTTAGTTCTTGTTTGCTATGTTATTTACCACGTCCAGAGTGTCGGCTAGGCTATCTCAAAGTTACCACGATCAAGTTAAGCCTAGTTCAATAATACGACTTACCTGCTCTGCTAGACATGCTCCTGGATACACCCAGCAAATAAGCTGAAGTCCTGGACGAACACTCAGACTTTTAGAAAACACCGAACGACTTAACCACTCAAGTTCAAAGTTAGCGTCGTTAGCGAAAGAGAAAGGCTACAAAATGGCGACGGCAGCGGTGAGCGCGAGCGGTGAAGAAGTGAGGGAACCAACAAACGAACTCAAGGCCAACAACAACCGAATTCAAAAGACCAACTTTTTAAGAGATAAACTTAGGCTACAGAGGCTGGAATAAATAATAAAACAATATTAGGGTGCACGAAAAATACGCAAATTCTGTATTACAAAATTACAAATAAAGAGATTTATAATATTTGTGTTCATATATTTGACCATTATTCCAGACATCAATAGTGTCAAAATAGACACTGTGTTAGGAATGTAAATAAAATAATTAATTATATTATTACATCTCATGATCTCAACATCTCAACGGATCTCAAAAAGTTTTCACAGACGAGTATTGAGTATGTAAGTCAAATCTCTATTACTTTTCAATTCGCCTCTGATGTTTAATTCCTCATTCATAAAATTCAAAGGAATTTCAACAGATGATGGTCAACCAGTACTTATATATTTTTCAACATGTTTTTGAAAAGATTTTAAAACGTTCTATCAAGTGCTTTTAAAAAGTTTACAAAATATTTTTAAAAACATAGTCGAGTTTTGATTTAAGCAGAAATTTAAGCAAAAAATGTCTTTAAAATTTTTTTAAAACACAAAAAAATTATTAGAAATAATAAATTATTATTAATAACACAAAAATGTTTTTAAAAATTTCTTGAAAAGTTTTCATTGTAAAAATGTTGTAATATTTAAAATATTTTCAAATAGTTTTTAAAAACATTTTAACAGCATTGTTTTAACTGTTTGATCGGAAGAAATTATTGAACACTTTTCAAAAATTTTTCTGAATGTTTTTAAATACTACTTAGTTTAAAAAGTTTTTAAAAGCTTTGTCAATATTTTTAAAAAGTTTTCCTTGCTACTTGGGATAATATTGACTATGACACTGGACTACAGCGATCAATCTACACGATTTAAAAATGTTTGTATAAAGTGAAATCGCACTTGAAAATTTCTGTTTTAATCTTATAAAGTTGTGATCCACACGGAATTATTAGATAAAAGATCGGAAGTTTTATGATGATAAGAAATATTCTGAATAAGATCAGCTAGCTCGACATGTAATTACGTCATCATACAAACATTTAAACTTCTACGTTTAGTGAAAAATGTCAGGCATGTCCAATATGAATGAAATCTCACATTGCTTCGAAACAAGACTGGAAGGTCCCCTTTAACATGGAATCTACACTTTCGTAATAAATATTTCAGGCAATGTATATTTGTTAAAATTTTTTTGCAAGTTTTGGATTCCATATTAGATTTTAACGCGTTAATATAATTGAAACTCTAAAAAGTTACCTTGAAGTAAAAGATAATTCGTTCGTAAGCTAACTAAATAAGAGAGCATCATTTGGGCCCTACTGGAGTAAAAATAGAAAATAATCATGTTCCATTAGAAAATGATTTCTCCATACTTCAAAAATATAGGTAGTAAATGAAGAAAATGTACATAAGTTATTACGTTTGAAAAGACGCAATATGCACTAATTAGACATAACCAAAATAACTATTTAACAATAAAATTTAGTTCTTATGATATAAATATGCCATAACGACAACGAATAAAAACAAAAGTATGAAATGATTTAAATAATGGTACAATAGAAGGCGCATAAATAGCTAAATAAGCCATTTCATAGTTGTTTGTGTTTGTTTTAGCAGTCGATGTTATGTTATAACTGGTGCAACTGTTTACGACTGCAAGCTCATTATAAAATCAATGCATGTGTTTTGTAGACAGATGTTTAAGAATTCTTTTTTGAATCTCACGTACTATACTATTTATGAGGAGACGTTTATATCTAAATTAAGTCAGGGCGTCTGTATCCAACCCTCCCCCCTCCCCCCCGGAGTTATTTGCCAGCCTACACCTTTCTTAATTTAGACAGTTTTGGGTTTCCCCGTTTTATAGTAGCGGTCATATTGAGTCCTTTCAACGTAATGTCCATAACAGACTGTATTCCTTTTAAAGTATTTTTTGTAAGCCTTGTGAAGTGTTGTTTGGTAAATTTATTTTATAACAATTCTAATTTTCTCCCACCATACATAAAACTAATTTTTTGGGTTGGGGGGCCGTTTTATTCGTTGTTTTATTATTCTGAAAAGAAGAAAACATTGTAAGTGTAAACTGCCCATAGCTGAGATCGCCCACTGGTCAAAACTCGACCAAAATATAAGTTGATTTGAAACCAATTAGTTTAAAAAATATTTTATGGCTAAAATACCTGTTCCTGATTAATGCTTCAATTAATTTCACTTTTTTTTCCATAAGATTGACACTGAATTTTTGTATACCTGTTGGGCTCATGTAAATTATAACAGAATTCTGCTTATAAATTTCTAACGGCATGCTTGGCTTTCTCATATGGTGCGCACAAGCTAAGAAAAAAGGAAAAGAAGAATTATGCTTTTCTATTAATATTTAGGTGGGTTAAGATTACAGAACCTTACCCATTGAACTGAGTAATTATTGATAGTACAGATGCATGTAATGCAATAAATTTAACAATAATATTATTATTTTATTGTATACTACTTTGATTAGTTCAGCTTCTAACCGCAGTTTGTCTTCAAATAGGTCACTGGTTTTTATCTTTAAAACTGATGTATCATATTATGCAGGATATCACAGTGCAAATACACCTCAATTCTCGTTTATTCTATTGTGGATTACAAGCTTAACTTGGATTTTAAATTTATAATTGTATAAGATTATTTATAACACACTTTTCCATTGGTTTTCAAGGAAGTTTCGGTATAAATTTCCTAAATTACCAAGTGATTCCTTGTCATATATTTAATTTGTTTGGTAAGTAAATTATGTATACAGTTTTAAAATAAGTTTTATTACTAAAATAGAACGAGTAGCAGACACATTTCCACTCTAAATCCATCCTTTAGGTGGTAAGAAGATTACGTTATTGGAAAAGCGTGTGAAGTTTGGAGTGCACGGTAAGCGCACTTGGGGGCTATTACGTCGAAAGTCCTGCAAGGTTATATTGCAGGTTTATAATATAAACCTGGCCCATTAGGTTATATAATATGATGATTGTGAAATTGAAAATATTTCATACGTACAAATCACATTTTAAGTGCATAATTTATTTATTTAACGGCTTAGCCATTTTTTACAGTGTGGGACAAAACAAATGTCTTATCTCTTACTAATTGAACCAATTCATTATGTATATTAGATTCTTTCCCTTACCATTTTTTGTATACTTTATTATTTAACAAGAATAAATGCATTTTATTCAATTAAAACTATTTTTACAGATATACTACGATATACGGATGGCAGATTCATGAATGTTTTTGGATATTATTGTTGTTCCTAAATTAGGTATCATCTGAACAGGTTGATTATTGGATTTTCTAGTGGATTATGTGTTAAACATAAATAAAGACATGTATAAGGTAACGTATATACGAGTACCCTATAAATAACGTAACGAACATTTACACAAATATATGAGTTGTACATGAATAATTAACATTTTAAGAATTCAATTTTTATTTTGGATTTTTATAAAAGACAAAAAAGTACAAAAATATTTTAGGTGTTCTGTGAGTGTTAAGTGTACCAGCCCTTTTATTTTTTTTTTTATTTTTTTTTTATTTTTTTTTATTTTTTTTATTTTTTTTTTTTTTGAGGGAGAGGCGGAAAAATGCATTACGCACACAGGTGGCCAGCCTGTAGTGTGGGGCTCCCCTAAAAACGGGTTTACCCACTAAAAAACCTCCTCTACTCTTTAGGAATCTAACCTGGAATTGTTTATCACATTACGTCAGGCTAGGCCTAAATTTGGCTTACGCCCGTGGGGCTCGCTCCTTATCCAGCCGCTCGATCAAGGGCTGGAGCCCTTTTAAATAAATGGTGTTGGGTAATAATAAAAGAATTTTTTAAACAATATTTAAAAGCAAAGGCTAAAAAACATATGGATATTTTATAGATAGTTTATCGGAAATACTTAAAATGAAAGTTGTACTCGTATTACATGCATTTTCCTGTTACATAAATTCTGTTAGGAGAATAATCTGTTAGGAGAGAACTGTGAAAAGTATTCATAAAACCTGATCAAATAATCGGTTTGTGTCACGCAGTGAATTTTAAAATATCTCAAACTTGACTTGAACATCAAATTCCAAGCTCATTAGTGTCTAAAAGGTTTAAAAATAGCAGTTTTCGAACATTGAACGGCTCAGTCAGGCAGGTTGCACTCCACACCACCGCCGCGCCGCCATGCCGGGGGTCAACATTTACTACACTCATATTACTCATAGTATACATCATTATGTAACCAAATCTACATCTGTGTCACATTAATATTTTGATAAGTTTACCTTTTCAAGGATAAAGTCTTCTCTTTATTTTTGATAGCTGTTTATAAATACAATTTGACTTTTAATCTTTATCCATTATCATATTGCACCAACCGTGAAAACTTTATTACCGTCAGTTATAAAAACATGCAGAATAAAAAGATAAAAACATATTTAGCGGTAATAATAAAGTTGATATACAACGATATGCGTTTAAGTAATAAGTAATACTTAACATGTTATTGTATAACATTAAGCTATATAAAACACCATACAGTCACAAGAATTTAAAAATAACTAGCTTTTGGTTTCCAAATATTACACACTCAATAAATAAAATAGAGACTGAGAAGGAGTTAAGAGGGAATTTCAAGCTATCCATTACCACCTCCGACTAATATTACCGACTGCTGGAAACAATGACAAAAGCAGCGAGGCAGACTAAGGATTAAAGGCAACCTTTCATGATCAGTATATAACTTTTACCTTAGGCGTCATTAATCCTAACTTAATATCACCTTTGCATCTCCTTTTTGACTAAAGCTTTTCGCCCACTGAAGAATTCCTTGCCTGTCGTTATTAAATAAATATTGCTTCGTTTCCTGGTTTTCTTTTAAGATGTCCCCTGTGATTAAAAATGTACTCCTGTTCTTAAGAAATTTCTAGAGTTGTGGGATAAAAATGTGTTTGTGTTTTTTTATGACAGGTATGTTTGGAAGCAATCATTGATATATTCCCATATTTATATAAATTATATATATTTGATAATAAGTCATAAAAATGTACTTTAATCTTTATAATTAATACGTAATTAATGTATAAATATATTATATGCTAAATATTGTATTGATCATATAATTTTCACAGAAATCCTGACAGTTTACATATACTACAATAGCCTTACATATACTATTTGTGCGTTTCTTTAACTGTGTAAATAGCCTACAGTGATAAATTTACTGAAGCATATAACCGTATGTGAACCGTATCTCAAAGATTTCTAATAACTTAAATAAATACTATATACAGGGTGGAAACAAATCTGGAAACGATATAATATCTTTAAAAGTATTTAAGTAATAAAACTTATACTTTGCAAATCGGTTTTGAGTGACAAAGTCTATTTTCTAAGTTACTTATTGTTCTTAGACCTCCAAGGGATTACAGTCCACAAGGAGTCAGAAGAAAATCTTAAATGTAAGCATAGTTTAATATGTACATCAAATTAAAGGGCTCTAAGAATAGAGAACAATGTCGCACACCCGACTACAAAAGAATGACCAAGTCAAAAATGGCAGGCGTTTAAACTTTGTATTCAATTCATATCGCTGAAAAAATGCAGTAACTCCCAATCCATTTTGAGGTCGGGTTTGTGGCAAATTACTCAGAGCGCAAAGTCCTTTAATAAAATGGTGTATGATATGACATAGGAGAGTGAAGTTTTCCCCAAGACTTCCTTTGGGACGTATCTGGTGGAGGACCCTGTAAATAAGTACCATTGCATATTGTATTGTATGTTATTCTCGTTTTGTATATTATACATTATTATTTTTCATAAAATAATCTTATATTGTAACAGCTTAGTAAATAAATACCAACATTGCACTATACTTCCCTAGTTCACAGCTGTTTTATTGAAAAATTAAACATAGGTCTAATGGGATTTTGAAACAGGTGTTTGAGTTCAAAAAATTGTTTATTTACCAAAATACATCAATTTATACACTTCATGAGCCAAATATGGGTACTAAATAACAATAAATTAAAAAACTTTAAATAACAACATAATAAATTAACAAACAATTTCAATAAAAATCTAACAAGCAGGTATCAATTATCAATATGTAAGCGTGAATGTTCTTTGTTAATGTTGTCTAATACTCCAAAGTAAATAACAAAAATAAACTATACATTATGCAGTAACAAATATAAAAAATATTTTAATAACATTTAATAACAATTGCAACTAAAATAATTATCACAGAGTCATACCCATCACATACTCTTTTGCTTTCATTTTAAATTTTGGCTTTCTATCCAACAACAATTCATTACCACAGTCATACCTGTTGAAACATTTTACAAAAGAATAACAAAGTTGTCCCCTACACATTTCTTTGAAATAATTTGGTTTTTCAATCTCAATTCTATCTACAGAATGGGTATTTACAACTATTTCTTTTATTTTATAATTAATTTTCAAAAAGTTTCCATACAAATGAGATTGAACAAAAAGTGTACAACTGTAGAAAAGTAAAAATACCCTTCTCCTGGAATATATGGGTGACCCTATCAAATCTCCTCAGTTTATGCATGTTGCGCACAGCAAATCTTTGTAGCATTACAACTGGTTTCAATACAGACTCATATGTCCCCCCATAGTGTACAATACCATACCTCATAGTTCCTTCAAACCAAGATAAATACAGTGTTTTTAATTGATCAGATTTCAGAAAATCCCTCATGTTATAAATGCAATAGTTAATTTTCCTTAACTTAGTTACTAAATTCTTAAAATAAAATTCCCATTTCAAGTTTCTATCAGTTATAAGACCCAAATACTTAACCTTATCAACAACTTCAATTTCTGAACAAATACAACCATATATACAAACATGCTTATGACAAAAAAATTTATATTCTACTTGTAAATCTTTGCATTCTTTATTCCTATCAAAAAATAACATGCATGTAGATTTATTGCTATTTATAATCAGCTTATTTTGTGCTAACCAACTTGAGATGATATGCAAATCTTCAGAAATAATTTGAACTAACCCATTATTAGTGTGAGCCAAACACACACAATTGCTGTGTCATCAGCATACGCAAATATTTGTCAACTAACCTGTTTACAATACCGTATAACATTCTATTATAACAAAATAACAATATGCATTATAATATACAAAATACAATACAACACTAATATGATAACAAATGCAATAAACAGCTGAACTGGTAGCTGCATTACGTTGCTGTGCACAACTACAGGAGTTGTAATGTAGGGTAATAATTATTTTTTTCTGAGTTTCTGTAAGTTGTATGTGCGATGAATGATCTAAAACATCTATGAATTGTTTATTCTACAATTGGCTTTTTGATTAATATATTTACACTAAAAAAATTATTAAATGACTTGTAAATCAAACATGCAAAAATAAACTCTTTATAAAATACCAGCTGTTACCCGGCATACTTGCAATGACAACCTGATGAATTTTTTGCCCTTCGAATTTAGCTCATTCGCTACTCTCACTCGCTGCAAGTCTATAATATCCTCTAGTTCAGTTCGCTGCGTTCATTCGATGTCACTCACGTTTAGCTCATTCGCTACGCTCACTCGCCGCAATTCTATTATATCCTTTAGTTATGATTACCAATCTTCCCACAATACTTTAAATGGGAACAGCTGTTTTAAAATTTCAAGTTATAAATAAATATTTTAAAACTAAATACAACTAACACCTATATTTAAAAAACTAGGAAAAACATTTATTACTTATGTTTATGTACATCTTTGTACAAGTATCTTGTCCACAAGAAAAAACATTGGACCGTGCAAGGCTACTGGGGCAAAGCCCTAAGGCAAATGGAAAACGAGATTAAGCCTATCTTTCTCCTAAGTATGTAAAGTATGGTTAAACAAAATTACAGGTTATTTGGTCCAGTAGTATTCGCGCTCATTCAAGATACACAAAGAAACAAAGATTTATACGTTCTTTTTATAGATATAGACTGACCAAATTTTCTTTTATCACCAGATGTTAAATATTTATTTTATAATGGCGTTGTAACTTTTACTACCCCTTGTTGATCATGAAATGTTAATTTTCTGGAAATAACATATGTTTACTTTTTTTTAAATACTATATAATTCAACATTGGAATAATAGACAAAAACTAAATAATTTTTTATTTTTATTTTCAGAGTTATTTTCTTAGGTAATTTTCTCAAGAATTACATATTTTCCTTTTGTCTAACAAAGTATAGCTGTTGTATAACATAGTATAGCTGTTGTATAACATATTATATCTTTAAAAACAGGTTTTTTTTCAAAAATTTCCAACCTATGTTGTTGTGAATGTTTTTGCCTCTGCATGGTTCGCCGGCAGATAATGTTGAAAATTTGGTCTGTTGTCAGCATTTTAAGCCCAATATTATTCAAACACAAGCAGAGCAAAAATTGATGATGTTGACCATCAACACTTTGAACAGTGTTACAAGCACACAGCCATTTTGATGATTTTGTCACTTCCTAGAATTTCATTTGAGAAAAATAAATATTTTTCCTGATTGCTTATATTATTTGTAACACACGAATATAAAACAAATTTATTGGTTGAACTCAAAATATATTTCTCTCTAACTGAGAATCTTTAGGAAATGTATAGTTTATTATTAACAAATAGTTATTATAAATCATTACTTTGTATATTTTTACTAACAACATTTGGCTATATTTTAGTTCAATATATTTTAACACTAGAGTGAAAATAAAAAAAATCAAAACAGTCCACCTTGGACGCAGACTTAGATCTCTGTACTAACAGAATTTCTTATTTTTTAAAGTTATGTTTGTAGGCGAGGTAAAATTCATATTATAATCTTAATTAGGCAACTCTCACCTTATTTTATATTCATCCAAGAGACTTGTCAAAACACGAACACACATAAAACACAAAAGCGTCCCGAAATGTCCTCCAAAGTTCTGCTTCCTCAGGGAGCCGTAGTCAGTGACTGGCAGCGTGGTCCGCCGGTCTGCACGTGTGCGTGAGGCGCGTGAAAACTACGGCTCCCTGAGGAAGCGGAACGTTTGTCTCGGTTCCGCGAAACGTAGGAGGACATTCCGGGACGCTTTTGTGTTTAGTGTTTGTGTGTATGTGTGTTCGTGTTCGTGTTTTGACAAGTCCCTTGGAGGAACATAAAATATGGTGATAGTTGCCTAATTAAGAAAATAATATAATAGAATTCACGTAAAATTTTGTCATTTTTTAAATAAACTATGTATTTGTTTGAATAAGTAGATTTGTTGCATTGGTTGTTTTATACGCAAACATAGGTTAATTCTTACCTAGCAAGGTACATACCAAACCGTATCACGATTTGGTGCTTTTTTTATTTCCCCATAAACCCTATAGGATTGAGCATGTATGCTTTCGGCCAAATGGACTTTTTAAGCAAATATTAGTTAACCTTTACTCAATGAAGGCATGCCAATAAATAAGCAAAGGGTTTTAATTATTTTCCTTGAGGATGACATAAGAAACCTTTTTTTCTTCATAACACTTAGGCCAAGCTAGAAGCTCATAATACTAAACTGTATGTTTTCAATAGTTTAAATGGTTTATTTTGAAATTCTTAAATTTTTTTATGTATTTGAAAAATTACCAAGATCCTATTTTTACTCTTCTGAAAACTCATTTTGTAAGGCATTTACAACGTTTTATATGGAAAATGACTTGAAACCTGGTATTTGACCACCTAATTTCAACCAGTAGATATCAGCATTAATAAACCATCTTAATGACGAATGCATCTTAAGATCAAGCTTTTAAAAACTTCTAACTTTTTCTACGGTAGAACCGGCAACTTTTGGATCTAAAGGTGATTACTATAACCAAACAGCTTTTCAGCCATTTTAACAGAGGACATTAGACAGCACTTTGGCTTAGCGAGTAATAATGTTTTTGTACTATGATAAAAGTTGTTACTATTTCAAATATTATTGATTGAAGTAAAATAAAATGATATTCTTCATTTGAGAAACAAGACAAAAGTTGTTGATCAATAAATATGTTATTAATGTTAGAAAACTGTTGGGAGCACAGTTCGCCCGCACTGTTGGTAACTCGACCGAGTAGAGGACAAAGCAGTAAGGTGTTGAGTAACAAAGGGCAACGGGACCTTTCATTAAAACCTGCTTTATGTGTGTTAATATAACTTTGTTCCTTTCGGCATAATATGCTTTCTTTGAGCTTAACAGATCCAAATAATAAAGGAAACAATATCAATTGGAATTCTCTCTAAACAATTAATCCTACATTATCTTATTAACAAAAAGCTTTTTCATGATACCTAAGACACTTTAAGTCATTAGCCTACCAACGGTAAAGTTTTGCTAATCTAGTTGCTTGGCTTACAACAGACGATTCCTTGGATGCTTTTTTATCGGAAAATGGGTCTATTAAAAAAAGGATTTGAAAATGAAATTTAAACCTTAATATAAACCATATTCCGAAAATAACTTATATGGTGATATTAACAATAACAAATTATCAGGGGATTTGTTTTCATTTATGTTTCCTAATACTAAAATAACCGATTGTTTCAATCCATATTTATTGAAGTACCTATAATTTATTAAGGCTCCGGTCTACCTGAGACCGAATGCCGCCTCGCGACCACGGCCGAGTTTTATGGAGGCAGAAATTTACGGGAATCGTGTTTTAAAATTAACTCATTAAGATATAGATTGTCTCTTAACTTTTTCTAAAAGTAGAAAGAAGGATCTCGTATCTTCTGGTTTTAAAATTTTTAATTTAATTTCTAATTTCAGCTTTAACTGTCTAAAATCATCTGTTTTTTTCTGATTGAATGGATGAGTTTGAGATGTTTTCCGTAAAATAGATAGGCCTACATTGAACACACCGTCCTGAGTACATTTGCTTTGAATAATATTGCAATTAAAATTGGGGTATAGAACCAGCTAAACAGAGAAAAACATCAGTCAACAATTAAACAGATGAATTAGTTGTTAACTGAAAAAAATTATGGATGAGAGAATGGAACAAATGAAATAATAAAACCCAATACCACTTGGGGAAACAGTTTTTGTGTTGTTTCAGTTTGAGTTTTATTATTGTTTGCAACGGGCAAGCAAAAATATTGTTTATCTCTGTGTATTCAAGTATTCTTCTGCTTTTCACAACCAACAAATTTCATGTTTTCCTATAGATATTAACAAATAAGTGAGTAATATATTAAAATTTAACTTAAAACTCGAGAAATAATACAACTCTAAACCGAAAAGTATTTATTTCCAATAAAAAGCTATATGAAAAAGAATATATATATATATATATATATATATATATATTCTAAATATATATATATATATATATATTTAAATACCTCAAATAGGCAAGATTTTAAATTTGATAAGTAGGCTACTAAGGGGAGAGTTATAATATCAATAAGTTATTTCTAATTGATTATGAAGTATATTTCTATAAGAATATAACCCTGCAAAGAAATTTTTAAAAAATATATGTACCAAGCTAAAAAGAATGTTTTCTTATAAAATTATTTGAAAAAACCCGTGAAACAAAAATAGTATTTAAACTATAAATTGTATTTATTTTCTGATTAGGAAATTTCAGTAGTTTGTTACTAGTAAAATGATCAATACTTTATCAATGTTAGCAAATTAAAGAAAAAACATCAATTAGTTTTGATATTTTAATTTGATTTTTTATACGGTAGGACAAACATTCATTAAAGATTAAATTAGTTAAAAAAAGTTACATAATGTACAGTAAACATAAAATTCAGTTTTCATTTTAGTTTCCTTTAAAAAATTAAAATAAATTAAATTTATACTAAATATTATTTGTTTGCTAATTTATTCTATATAATGAATATTATATGAACTAAACAACTTCAATTTATTCATTCATAGAGGATGAATTACAGAAGAATAAAAATGAATTAAATGTATACAATGAAAGGAAGACTATGATGTAAGATGAAAATTGTTAAATCGTAAATATTAAATACGTTTTTCACAAAACACAATTCAGTGAAATACCAGTTTTATTGGGAGATTATTTGGATTGTACAGTTTGAGATGGTTAACTTATAACTGTATTGTAATTTTGATAAATTTTATTAGTTTGTAATTATACTCTAATAATACAAACAACTTTGATTAGCTTCAGAACCATTTTGCTGATATTCAACTTTTTGATATTCGCAAGCATATCCTAGTTGAAGAGTCTACTTTACTTCACAATGGATTTGTTCCAAAATGTTGGAAAATAATCACATACCAACATTCCATTAGGAAGTTTTATTGGGTTTTGACTTATTATTTATTGTTTACGTTTTATTGGGTCTTAATAACTTTTATAATGTACAATGATTAAACACAGACTAGTATAATGCATCGATTAGCATATGAGCCATACCAAGAGCGGGCGGAGGATTATCTCATATAGCTACACCACATGGTCGCTCGGTAATTAGTGGCATTAGCGGAACTAATTAAACATTGAGTGTGTGGTGTATATGTATAACAATAGCAAACAAGTCCCAAAAATCCAATATCAATTTGCTGAATTGATTTCTTACTCATATATTTTGATGGAACGGAACATAGACTTGAGTAAAATATATACTTATTTAATTCGATAAGAGTTTTTTATGGGAACTTCCCCTACAATTTCCAACCGATTTTCAAGTTGTTGGTTCCATTGGATAGGACTTGGTCTGTAGTTGTTTCCGCAAAACATTTATGTGAATCGTACTCAAAATAATAGCATTATCTATAGTTGAAACTTGAACCTGTTCCATTTGATTAACATTGGTAAGAAAATTGATTTCAAGTTTACCTGAAAGTTAGTGAAGTTAGTCATCATTGAAATTTATGTGAACTTAGTCATCAGCTAGAGCATTTTCATACCAAAGAGGTTATATTGTTAAGACTTGTTTGGATACTTGGTTAATGTACTGCATTAAACGACTATACAGAGTAAAAAGAATATGCATAATGTTGACTTTTTTACCAATATCCAAACTAAATTGCTTGGTCCCGTGCAACGTTTAAACTAGTACTATAAAAATGGCATTATTAAGTTGACAGGAAACAAGTTCCATTCCAGTCTTACATATCCTCAGTAATGAAGGAGACATTTTATTCATCACCCTATATCATAGATTTTATTAAATTCCCTTTTGAAAGTTTCTCATCACATAATTTATAATACGAAAATTTACTTTTTATCTCACGAAATTTATGAAGAAGACACATACGTTTTGAACAAGTGTATTTTTTAAACATTCCAAGAAATATATTTCTAGGAACTAGTTTATTATTAGCTTTTATGCAGAAAAAAGTGTTTCCTGGCAATTATTTATATGAAATAGTACAAATATGTTGGTCCATATTTATTTAACTTATTATAAATATTTAAAAACTATAATAAATTATAAAAAATATACTTTTTATAAAATGGTCATTTGCGAACCATGGCAAACTGCACCATCGGTAACATAAGTCGTTTAAATTATATTTACAAGATATGTAATACGCTTACCTCACAATCCTGGCCGTTCGCCATTAAAAGGTTTGAGTTTATTGCATAATATTTCCCTTGCTAAACTGGTAGGCCTATTCGTACATAAGATAGTGCCTCCTCAAGCCCGGCAAAGAATATTGAGAAATGACATAGAACGCAATACATTTCTGAGGCATTTTTATGTTTAATTCTTCTATTAAAAAAATATCATTTCATATAGAATTTTTAAAACATCTGTTTAAGTGTACGTGCTTTGGTTTTTAAGAAGAATGTTAATGATCAAAACTATGGGACAACAACACGCATTTAATTAAGGTAAGGTGAGTCTTTATGACCATAAAGTGTAGTAAAGAAGGATAATATCGTATGGCATTCCAGTTGACATTTACAGGACTATATTCTCCTCACATGTGGCCCTGGCTACAGCGAGTACCGTCTTTCCTAGAGTACAATATTAATTTCATAAAAGACAGTTTCCTATTAAATATCCTTTTAGGATTTATAGAAGGCTTTAATAAGAATGCGAATAAAATTTAATCAAATATTTTCCTTATTTCTTACCACTATTTATAACAAAATTGGTATTGTCCAAACAAATTAAATGCTCTTTGATAGTAAAATTTTACATAAATTAATAACAAAACAAAGTCCTAAACAACAAACCGTTGACCTTAAAGCGAAAATTTGGTAATAATTGAAAATGGTATCATACACTCATATGAATAAGAATTATTTTTATGTATGATAATCATGGAATGTTGTTAATATTATTTACAAACACTATGATGACCTCCGTAGGAAGTATAATCCTACCGTAGTGTGTTGAACAGTACACGGATTGCTAGTTTACCTCACCACCGGCGCGGCGTTGTTGTGTTGGTATTTAGCTTATCAGCCCGAGCGTTTGATGAGGTTTCAACTGCTTGTCAAACAATGGTATGTGATGGAAAGCACTCCATTCCTCTGTAAAATACAAATAATTTTTTGTGTAATTAGCAGGCTACATTTGTATTGTGATAAATAATGTTATATGATATATATGATTTTTACATCCAAAACCTATAAAAACTATAATAGCAATAGTTTTGCAATTTCAGACAATGTTTATGAAATTACTGCAATCAAATTTGTGCTTCAGTTTACAGTTCTATTTTTACATAACCACTAGACACTGGATCTATACTTTTTAATGCTATACCATTTCATTAACCTTTTTTTATTACCAAATTCATGCTAGCTATTTATATAGTCTAGAAATAAATCCCCTTTGCAGCAAACCTACGTATTCAAAAGTGCTTAATGTTTATGGCTGACTTCTGAATGAACTAATTAACTTGAATTTCAGTATTATTTAATACAAGTATAAGTAAATAGAAACTGGGTGTGAAACCCCACTCAATTCAATCTAAATATATTTGAAAATGTTGATAAAACACCATTTGTGATGTGACTAATAATGTATGTAATATATTTTTGTAAAAAGATAAAATTGTAATAATAAAAATTCTTTATTTTACCATTTGCCAAATGTACAATAGTTCTGTATCATTTCATCGCATGGACTGCTTTTGTGTAACGCTAAACTCGCAAAGGTTTGGTGAGCAATAAAAGCTTTTCCCTTCCTTTGAAAATAACACAATGAATTTATACCCAAGTCGTGCTTCTTTTTGTATATTCAAGAAGGTTGTACTAAGTCTTGGGGTTTCTTAAGCTAGTTACTATTGTTTTATTTATTGTTATGCCATGGATTACACATATTTTACTTAAACAAAACAATTTATATAAAATGTTGATTTTGTATAAATTAAATATATAACTATTATATAATTATTTGAGAATAAGTGTGCTTCGCAAGAGGTCATATTATTGGTCCAATTTTCATGAAGCTTTTTAGGCACTTTTTAAAATTTAATATGATGTGAAGAGCTTTAAACAAGAAAAAAAATAATGTTGTTTCAATATTCAGGAGTAATAGTGTTTAGAAAGTTTCAGCAGAGGTTTGGTTTGCCTAAAGTTATGCTGATGACGAATATCATAGTTTTATACTTTTGCTGCTTGAGTTAGTACAAAATGTACATCTCAAGAAGTAAAATTCATATTTTAATGTACCACAGTACTGGTACATTAAAATGTACCACAGTACTGGTGATTGATGTAAGCAAGCCAATATCTGATATGGTTAAGGTTTTATTGGGGATGGAATTTTATTGGGGCCAATATCTCTCTTTAATATCTATGTTGAGTTTTATTTAAAGTATGCATATATATTTATTTAAATTATTAACTATTTAAAAATGTAAAATTGAGTGGAAATTTACAAAACTATGGGCTATCGACAATTTACATGATGTTTATTACAAGACTTGTATTTATTTACTACCTTTTTAACAGTCTTTTAAATATTAGTTCATATTTGCTTTTTTACAAGCAAACTGGATCATAAAAATCGTTTAACTAGTCATGATGGTATAAAATCATTCCTGATTCTAGTTTCATGTACGTAATGCTAGAAGCATAAAAAAACCTTATGTGTTTCAATAACGTAATTCCGCTTTCTTAATTACATTTTATTAGTATAGCCTATGTTTATTAATATACATAAATATATATTTTTAATATGATTATGTAACGAAAAAGTGCAACAAAACTGTGAGACAAATCACAGGATGATTAGAGTAGCCTAATTGAATTGAATTTCAATATTATATCAAGTTTCCAAGAAGAGGTTAAGTGTTCTTGCCATTTTGTATGTAAAAAAAGTTATATAAACTAATGGTTTAAAATATCTTTTAAGTAAATGTTAAAAATTGCCAAAAATTTGATTTTGTTCCAGTTCAAAATTTTGAACGTAAATAAATACTAATAATTTTAAGCTATTTGTCTTTGATATTTTAAATATAAAATAAACGTAAAATAAATAGCAATGTTTTTAGTCAACGCAATTCGACATTTTGAACGTTTATTTGACGTAAAATTCCGTGCTACATAGATTCAATTTTCTGAATTTTAAACTGTAAATATTATGAAGTAATTCGGATCTTATTAATTATTTTTTGTCCCTATGATTTGGACATATTATTTTACTATCTGAGAGAGTAATAGTACCAAAGTTCTAATAGTATAAAATTTTTATCAGTTATAATTTAATTAAATTGTAATAAACATAGAGATAAAATATTATAATTCGAGGCAAGATGGTACAAGCGCATGCAAAGTGCAGAGTGTAAGTGCTGCTGACGGCGGCTCGATAAACAGAATTACAAAGACGGCGTTGCGCAATTTTCCCGGAAGCGGCATCTTGTCAAAATGGGAAATGTATTTGTATCTTAAACTTACATATTTTTGGAAAATAAATAGATATTTAAGACATTTTAATGTCTAATAATTTAGCAATTATTTTTAGTGCTAATGTTTGATGGGATGTTCTATTTAGGCATACTACAAGCTGTCATACTTATTTTATTGTCCTTCTGAGTATCCATAATAAATGGTTGGGAAGTGTTATATAAAGTAACTGGGTTTCCGAGCCTTGCTTTTCGGTCTTAGTTCACTTTTGTTATAGTATTGTGGTAAACAGCCTATTAAGTTTACACCAGTAATGTTAAATTTCCTTATGCGTTACGTATTAGTTCATATTCTACAAAACATTTAGTCCTTTGGCTTCTTTATTTTTAATGGCAGCTAACATTAAATGGGTCGGTGAGTCAGCCTGGGTGAGTCGGTGGCTTAGTGGTTAGCACACCGGATTTCAGGATTATGGAGGCTATGTCGGGTGTTCAAATCCGCGTTCTGCCAATGACTTTTATCAATATTATACCTCTGTACTGTAGCGGCTCGCCCCCTTGCTCTGTCTAATACGTTAAACGCACAGATAAATAGTCTATGTGGTCGGTGCAAAGTAAGGCAAAAGGAGGTCCGCCAACCTCTATTGAAAAACATCCAATCCAACTGAGCCATGGAGCCAGGGTGAAAGCCTGCCACTCTGGTAATCAAGAATTATTTCAGTATGACGCATTAAACTAACATTTTTAAACAAAATGGGGGTTTTGGTGTTTCCAGCTCAAACAAAAAGAGCCTGTAAGACTGATCTGCATACATATAGGCTGTCAACGGTATGATATCCAAACATTCGATTCAACATACATAGACTATATTTGGATATTGGAAAATTGCTTCTTACTAGCTGAATACACGTGTTTTGCAACGGAATGTTAAATAGATAAAAATGTATATGTGACAGCAACAATATTAGTTACTTCGTCTTACCCTTTTATAAACACATTTGCTATGAGTACTACATTATTATATTTTTGTTGGAACTTTTCAATTGAGAGATTTTGCAACATACGGTAAATGTTACGGAAAACACTAATCGCTATTGAAATAATCTTGGATTTAGATTTTTATACTACTTGGTGTTACTTAATCTGGTTGAAAAGTATTACATTACTTATTCAGTTTAATAATGCTGCAAAACGCATGATACTAAAGTTTGTCAATTTTAAAATAGTGTTTAGCTTTTACCGTAACGTTTATCGTGTGTTGCAAACAATCTGAAAAAGTAAGGAAAATTATTGATGCCGGTGAAACTTTTTGGGAACCGTTAACGTACCAAAAGCAATTATGAAAAAGTGGAAATGTTTTCATCATTTTGAACTGCAATGTTTTTTTTAAGACAGAGACGAAAGATAGTAGAAAAACCTCTCCTTTGATACATGTCTTAATTCAGTATAAGGAATTAAATATTAAGTATTTTAATATTTGTGAGCGATGATGATGGAAAATAAGTTCACAAACTATGCTAAATAAAAGTTGGTATTACATTTTATGTCAATACAATTATTTATACCAATCTTCGTACAAATGATTCATCCGATTCAAATAATTTAAAGTTTTTGTAAGTGTTAACCATCCCCCGATATTTTTAAAACTGGTAAACAAAATCACATTCTTGAAATATTTGAGACTTTTGCAGTGCTAAAGTAAATTTTAGCATGGGTTGTGGTCCAAAAGCTGACCATGTACGGTTGAAAGTAGGAAACGATCATTCCACAAATGTATCCAGTGAAAATTGTGCTCACATTATTTGATGTGTGGATTTGGAAGTTATATTTAAACAGTTGTAGGCCTACTATGCTACGAGCTACATTAAATTACTACATTTTACATTAAAATAATAACCAATGAAATAATAAAACCACAGCTGCTCACAGTTGAGCAAAACACAGGTGATGTGCAGTTATATATCAACATATGAAAGTTGACAACTGCATAATGTTAGAGTAGTTTCTATCATTTAGTACAAAAAATTAACTTCACAATTTGATACACCGCATTTCGTGCAGTATTTCCTCGTTAAACTGGAGAAAATTTTCACAAAATCAACCCAGATGTCACAAAGAATAAACTTTAAAAGCTGTTTACTTAATTGAATAACACAAAAAGTTTAAATGCAAAGTAAAAATAACACGGAATATTAAAAATCGTATAATGAACAAATCATTTGACGCCCAATAATTTGTAGGGATTTTATTACAATTCAAAGACACCTTAACCTTTAAAATTCATATGAAAAATATATAGACAATTTATTTTAACTGAGTCCATTCGTGGGTGGTCAATATTCTCCGCTTGGTCAAGCATAAGGAGTGGAGTTGCGTTGTAGGCTATTGGTGCGCAGCGCAGTGTCGGCCGCGACATACGAGCTACCCAAAAATTCTGTGTAGACTATATTTAATTTATATATCAATTTTATTTCAATTACTGTGGCTAAATAAATATTTAACTATAACATGTATGAACTATAAATATGAATGCGTCTTTTATCTTAAGTATAACTTTTACTAAACTATTGCTGCAACAGTAGATGCAGGAGTTTAAATAGTTTCAAGATAACTATATAAGAGCAAGCTAAATGCATTACATAAATTTAAATAATTTAATAATGTAACTGTTTGTTTATATGGCGAGACTTTACTTTACTTAGAAAGACGGACGCAGATGAAATAATTAAACTAACCAGGACTCTAAATTACTCTTGTTTGTTTCGACTTTGGGAAATTTCAAGCCTGGAGAAATTTTTCCAATAGTTTCGGCTTATTCTGTATAAACCATTGACAATTTTTGAGATTGATTAATTGAATCAAATCTTGAAAAAATATTTTGCTAGGACTAAGCTGTAGTGCTTGGTGAGATTGAAGGTAATTAGACTCTAACGCCAACATTGGAGGTATTTCATCATAGTCTTAACAATAATTTCAATGATTATTATATAAGTACAGTATACAATAAACAATATTCGATGTCTTCCTTCTCGTGACTGAGTCTTAACTCAAAATACTTTTATAGTTACAGTTGTTTAATAGTTAATTTTAAATAAATTAAATACAATATAAATTCGTATAATATATTTTTCAATTAGGTAGTGGGTACATCTTTCAATAATGATAGTTTTTGTTAACCAAACGTCAATACATTGATTTATCTCTGAAAAAATAATTTAAAATATTGAAAAGGAAATTTCACGTTTTTGTTTATTCCACCCAAATTACTAATGATAATATTAAAAACCTTTAAACTGTATAAAATAATTCACCTTATCTAATATTATTAGTATTGTAAAAACCTAATTTATTATTGAAGGTAAATTAAACAACTCATGGTTTATTGAATTTAATGTAAAAAGTATTTAAAGTAATAAAGGAGTACTTATAAAACAAACTGAATAAAGGAAATTGTTTGTGTCTGATAGGCTTTTGTTCTCTGCAGTGAAAGAAGTTGATTTGCTGTCTTTTCTTTACTGTCAGACCACAAGGGTAAGAAAATATAAACATCTTTTGAACTATATTGAAGCCCTAGAAACTCTGCTCTGCCATGCTTACGTAAGCATTGTGGTTTATAAAACAAGTAACTGAAAATGAAGAATAATAATGGAGTTATGTATCTCTTCGGACACTCTTTAAAAATGTTATGATAAATATCTTATTACGCTATAATAATTTATGTTACTCCTCTTAAATTTTTATTTCTTTGCAATAAAATTGTTACTGATTAATTTTTGTTGTTGTAGATATGCCGTTATTCAGATGGCTGTGTTCACATAAAAACTAAGGTAAGTTATCAATCGTAACTTAAGGCTGCGGTCTATCCCAGCCAAAACAATAACAATGCCGAATGCCGCCTCGCGGCCGTAGCGCTAGGCGAGTTTGATGGCTGCAGAGGTTTACGGGGATCGTGTTTCAGAATTAACCGATTAAGATAGAGATTGGCTGTTAACCTTTTCGGAAAGTAGAAAAAAGGATCTAGTCGGCTATCTTTTTAGAATTTATAAATAAAATTTCTAATTTCAGTAATAACTGTCTAAAATCATCTGTTTTTTTGTTTTGTAAATGCAGAGGTTTACGGGGATCGTGTTTCAGAATTAACCGATTAAGATAGAGATTGGCTGTTAACTTTTCTAAAAGTAGAAAAAAGGATCTAGTCGGCTATCTTTTTAGAATTTTAAAATAAAATTTCTAATTTCAGCTACAACTGTCTAAAATCATCTGTTTTTTCTCGATTTTTAACTGAAGTTTTCTATTGGTCTTAATGAACTAACTACAAAAGTGTAACAGAGAGAAATTAGTACCGTTATTCTTCTTTAATATGACACCTTATATATAGCTCTAGGCTTCATTTGGCAGAAGATAACACGATTCTAAAAAACCCTTGCATTTGGGTGCGCGCCAGGGGTAGACCGGAGCCCGGGACCACCCCGGTCTACCCCTGGCGCGCACCCAAATGCAAGGGTTTTTTAGAATCGTGTTATCTTCTGCCAAATGAAGCCTAGAGCTATATATAAGGTGTCATATTAAAGAAGAATAACGGTACTAATTTCCCTCTGTTACACTTTTGTAGTTAGTTCATTAAGACCAATAGAAAACTTCAGTTAAAAATCGAGAAAAAAACAGATGATTTTAGACAGTTATAGCTGAAATTAGAAATTTTATTTTAAAATTCTAAAATGATAGCCGACTAGATCCTTTTTTCTACTTTTAGAAAAAGTTAACAGCCAATCTCTATCTTAATCGGTTAATTCTGAAACACGATCCCCGTAAACCTCTGCAGCCATCAAACTCGCCTAGCGCTACGGCCGCGAGGCGGCATTCGGCATTGTTGTTGTTTTGGCTGGGGTAGACCGCAGCCTTAAAATTTAAATGTTTTAAAATTACATAGTTTTAAACAGAGATTATTATCTATCTAAATAATAACAAAAAACCGGGAATTTGCAGGGGTAATGCATTTTATTTGTATTTTTATTATTGTGGTGTATTTTACAGCATGAAGTACTGTCAAATCAATGTTTTAAGTGACAAAGGAGATATTGCCTTTTTATGATTTAACATTTGAAATAATTATAAATAACGTAATATGTGCTAAAAAAAATATTGATTGCTATAACTATAAAATCAGGGTGGAACAACCACGCTGACTGTTAGACTGCTCCTACATCCTACTGATGGCAGTAGGAACTATCATGATTATCTGGATTGAACATAAAGAATATGTGTCAAATTGGCAATGCACAACCAGGTTAACTCCTTTTTAACTTTAAAGAAAACTTGACGATGCATGATATTGAACTATTGGTGATACCTACGAGGAGTGTCTATAGTGATGTGTTACATTTTTACTGAAATCTAGCTGGTATATTCGGCTTAAACTTCAGATATACAGGGTGTTCGGAAAAAACGTTTCAGGAATTCAGGAGGTTATTGCCCACATCAAAATGAGCCAAAAAGTTCCTGTAAACATAAGTCCTAAAATGCCTCGTTAACCCGCTAGCCGCCATTTTGTTTTTTACACAAAATAATTTTTATTTCCGTAATGGATCATTGTATCAAGTTAATATTTGGCATGAACCTTCATCATAGCAATACCCATTTTCAAGAAAAAGGTTATTTTTTTCCAATGTGTATTTTCAAAATGGCGGCCATTTTAAAATTTTAAACTAAAATATCTCAAAACCGGTAAATTTTATAAACATTTTACTAGACACAAAAAAGTTGACAAATTTAATTATCTAACCAATGGTACCAAGTTTGTAAGGATCTGACAACAAGTAACGGAGTTATTGAGATTTTTCAATTAAAATTACCTTAATTTGCATTAATTACAATGCAAAATCAATGTTTTTATGCAGAAAAATCTCAATAACTCCGTTATTTATAGTCAGATCCTTACAAACTTGGTACCATTGGTTAGATAATTAAATTCGTCATCTTTTTTGTGTCTAATAAAATTTTTATAAAATTTACCGGTTTTGAGATATTTTAGTTTAAAATTTTAAAATGGCCGCCATTTTGAAAATACACATTGGAAAAAAATAAAATTTTTCTTCAAAATGGGTATTGCTATGATAAAGGTGCATGCCAAATATTAACTTGATACAATGATCCATTACGGAAATAAAAATTATTTAGTGTAAAAAACAAAATGGCGGCTAGTGGTTTAATGAAGCATTTTAGGACATATGTTTATAGGAACTTTTTTGCTTATTTTGATGTGGGCAATTACCTCTTGAATTCCTGAAACGTTTTTTCCGAACACCCTGTATATGTTTATTTGGGCAAGCAACTTGTTTAACAACCTCAACAAAAAAAAACTTATTTTTTTGTCTCCAAACAAGTTTGAGAATTAAACTTTGTAACTTAGACAATGAATAAAAAAATTAATAATAATAATAAAGGAGGTCCCTCGCGAGGTTAAAAATTGACATTTTTCTGGGAGTTTTCTAAACCGAAATTGGGCACTCTAAAAAGAGAGAGTGCCAGGGGAAAGAAAACGTAGTGCAGGAGAGAGAAATATATTAAATTTCTTCAATATTGCATCCTTAATAACACCCCTTTAAACAAATATATTTCCCTAGTTTATTTGTTATCATTATAAACCCTTATTTTAGGAGAATCGTTATTTAAAATTAAGATATTCGTTAAATTATAGGGATTTTAAATTATATACGTGTTCCCTTCTTACGATGATACACCAAAAAAAATGTACTGCATATTGTTACAAATATTAAAACCCCTTTTTTTTAGAAGAAAAAGCCTTTAACAGTTCTTTTACCTTCATAAGTTTGTCTCAATAATGTTTCATACAAACAAAACTTTTAACAAAATGTAAATTAAATTAACCACATTTTTTATATGAATTTCCTCCCCATTTTGTAATTCCCTTAATATTTCAATCGTTATAAATGTTTGTTGTGCGAACTACAACATTACAACCACTACACGGACAACTAGCAAATACAGTTTAGTATTGCAAAAATAGAACCACTGGGCGCTGCATTATGTTGTACAGGGCCGGGAAGCTGTAACCTAATATTTATATTTTTTCTGAGGTCCTGTTCAATTTATATGTGTTGAATAAACTAAATCAGACACCTGTAAACGTATTTATTCTTATTAGGCTAACTTTCCCAAAGACAGGTCGGCTTGAGAACTATCAAATAATCCTAATTTGGACCTGGCACGCTAAATATAAAAATATCATAGTGCAAAGTTTTAGAACTAGTAATAAATATTAGAGTTTTGCCCCGGAAATCCATATGGCAAAGGAATTTGGTAAACGCTAAACGCGATTTTATTTATGGTTGATTTACCTATTTATACTGCTTGAAGCTATGAAAAACTTGTTGAAAAGTGATCAGCAGTAAACGTTATACGTTATATATCCGGTTCCTCCACCGCCAACTGCGAATTATTTATAAATTTGCCAATATAAAAATAGCGTTTAGCGTTTACCGTAGCGTTTACCGTATGTTGCAAAAACTCTCTATTGTAAATAATGTTCTCTATCTTATCTTATATTATAAAAAATCTATTTCAATATTTTAATTGGTTGGGAAGTTTTGGAAGGTTCTCAAAATACTGCATTCGGTTTATAAATAATCTGAAGTTTAAATTATTACGATTTAAAGTTGCTGCAGACTGTAAATTTCATGGCACGAGTATGTTTAAGGTGAAATTTGAGTCGTTCTTATTTTGCAGTTTTATCATGTACATATTAGCATCCTAACGTTCATCCTTGAAAATAGGAGATCCTTTCTTTTAGTTTCCCTTAAGAATAATGCTTATATTTGAATAAAGTCCATAATTTTTTAATGATCACTACCAAATAGATATGACGTGATGAGTTGAATCGGAATAACTTATTTACGTTCTTGTTTATGATTGTTGGCTTATTATAATTCAAGCAACATACACTAACAATTAATGACCGCTATTCATAGGCCTAGCTCGTCGAGACGTGCTATAAACCCGTGCGATGCCAATAAGCCACGTCCTATACTAAGATAACCGAGCAATTCAGTTGCCCTGGGAGGTCAGATGTTGACTTCCGGCTCTACAAAGGCTCATCATCTCTATACGTGAGACTTGGATTTATTGGTTCATCTTCCTCTTCCGGCCTCATATGTTCTACAAAATCAGTATTATGATATTCTGTTTGAGAAGCTATATGATTCCGCACGATAGAAGGTAAACAGGTAGTAGTTAATATTATGTTTATCATGTGATTTGGGGCGGCCTTTTCACTTTTCAAACCCTACTTACTGTATTCGATAATATAAATCAAATTGATAAGGCCTAACTATTTTTAAAACGTTTTTTTATTAGGTTTATTTTTTACCCTCAAACGAACTTTACTGTATTAAGTTTCTTCACTTCCGATATCAGACTCCTATTCAGGATTCGTGTTGAAAGAACTTTTATCCATCAAAATTAACATAGATTCGCTATAAATACATTTCACTTTAATATGAAAAAGCTAATTTTATTAAAAACAGAGTAAGCAACAAAAAGTGCTCTCGCGTGTTACTAAATAAAAACAGTCTTGTAAAATGAATTGAGCGAGTGAGGGGTATTTCCGCATGTAGGTCCCCACTCACATTACCTCCGGGATTGAAATTTCATTCGCTGTAATCTTCTTCTGCCTCACATGCACTCGGGTCGCCTGCCGTATTAAGGCCGAGAGTTTTTGTAAAAAATCCTTTTGATAACTTTTTGCGTCATATGTTGTCATATTTAAATTTTGTATGTGATTCACTGTATATATTTTAATCACTTTATTCATAAAATTAGTTGACGCTGTATGATCCTAAAGTTGTTAGTTACGACGATTTTTTTTATTAATGCTGACCAAGAATATCTCTTGGTACAAATAAAATTTAATGAAATTAACTAAACACGACGATAATAATATGACAGAGACTTCTATAAACAGACTTGTTCTTAAGCAAAATTTTACTCTTCCAATTTTTTGAAAGGATGCATTAATCAACGTAGAAACATAGGACAACATTTTTTGTAATCAATATGGGTTAGACAAATCTTCCACTTGCCTTAACCTTTAATTTGGTTAATTGTTATCTCTTGTTAACTCTTTTATAATGTGCCGACTTGTTTAGACTTAAATAAATTTATAAACTTCCATTCATTAAGGAACAAAACTGTTTATTGGAATTGTTAATTGGCGGAATATAATTGCAATGTTCCACCTGTGGGTGGGAATTGGCTTGATAAAGAATTGACTGAAGTCTACATTCCTGGTTGTCAGAGTCTACATTCCTGCTGGTCAGAGTCTATATTCCTGCTGGTCAGAATCTACATTCCTGCTGGTCAGAGTCTACATTCCTGCTGGTCAGAATCTACATTCCTGCTGATCAGAGTCTACATTCCTGCTGGTTGACCAGAAGGAATGTAGACTTCAATCTCTTCTTCTTCAAGCCGATTCTCACTCACAGGTGTAACATTTCAATCATAATCAGCCAAAAAAAAGTCCAATAAAAAGTTTTGTTCCTTGCAACTTATTGCCGTCCCGCGTATCGACACGGAGTTGAAGCGACCCACTCGGCCCGAGGTCTTAACTTCCGGGGAATCGACATCTACTGCTTAACAGAGGTCAGCGCTTGTGAAGCTGCAACATCTTATAATGTTGACGATTTAAAAAAAAAGTTGAAAAAATTATATCGATGACAATAGGTTTACAAATAAGCCTCTTGTGAATGGTGAGATTTGAATATTTATATCCTTGTTGAAATCCCTCATTACCATACTTATTTGGATTTACTAAACTCTTTTAACTTGCACCTAAAAAAAACCCCCACTCTAAACGAGGTTAATTTTTGTTGTTAATTTTATCATCATCAACTCTCTTATTGCCAAAATGCAATCAGAGAGTTTTAAATAATTGTACAACAGTCGTAAAACATTGTATAAAACTAAAAAGATCGAGGCTGCAATGATTCTAAGCTTGAAAGGGGTAGTGAAAGAAGTAAAGTCGGTTGAAATATTATTTTCCGAATCTGGTAGTTTTAGTAAGAAGAAAACTAATTGTTATAGAAATGCTAAAACTTTAAGTTATGTTGTATTTCCTCATAATCTTTACTAATTTTGTACCAGTACATAAAGAGTAATATTTCCAGATAATTATAGACCAATCCCAATTGGGCCGGATTTTGTTTAAGTGATTTAATTCCATATAAAGACAAATATTTTTTTGTAAAAGTAGTTTTGTTATCAGTTCTGTTTTGGATATGGCTTCTCGACAGTAAATACCTAAAAACTTGTTGTGGATGATATTTTGAATGTTTTTGAGTCTCATGCCTGTTTAAAACTAACCATGGTAGAATTAAGAGAATATTTTGGCTACGCCTCTTATAATTTATCGCCCCAGAATACCCATTTAGACGCTTTACCTTGATATCCATACTGTTGCCAACTAATACTCAACATTCTCTTTTCAACCTTCGTCTTGAGTTTTTATTTTATCCTTTTAAAACATTTTTTTCTTTATGCAAACTGTTTCATGGAATCGTTTTAAAACTAGGGGGCCTGTGCAGCGCTATGCGCTGCATTTATTAAGGTACCTGGCGATCAAACTTTGCTCCATGGTAATACTTTGAAAAAAAATTTCACTATAGTGAAAATCAGATAGAACATTATTGGTGTTTCATCGATCGATCTTCATTACCAATTTCCCAACTTCCCAATGTGATAGTGTTGAGATGTGATGCTCGTTCTTTTAGGTCTGAATTAGCTAAGATTACGTTGTTGTTCTTTTGCCGATATATGTCTTAGGGCCTTTGTCTAAACCCTCCTATAAAATTTAGAATAAATTCACAGATGTTGGATCCACATTGTTCATCAAACATAAATCGTAAAAGACAACAGAATAAAAATCAACATTCCATTACTCCCCGGTCCAGTATGAGTTATGCAGCACTCACTGTGGCTGTTTTTGTAGTACTACTGTATGAGGTAGTCAATGACATAGTGAATGAGTCCACATTACTATTTATGTCTAAATCCTCTTTAACTTAACTTTCCATGACATTACAAAATTTAAATAAAGAAATCACAAAAATTAAGAGAATCTACATGTTTGTTGGTGTGGTCCATTTTGTTTTTAGGGGCATTTTTATTTTGGTTAAAATTTCTCTTTATAAAAACCATTTTTGTAATAAGCTTGTTTTCTATACTGGAGGTAAAAAACTTTTAAATGTTGTCTTTTACACAGGTTTTTTAATCAATCAATCAATCGATCAATCAACATTTATTCGGCTGACAATTAAGAAATTGCATTAGCCTATAAAACTTATCTATAATACCTAAAATTAATTTAAAATTCATAATTTCTTATTTTATATTGTAAAAGCCTTCCATTGAATAAATGCTCTTGTCAATAATATATCTTCTTAATTTCTTCTTAAATGTGTTTGTGTCTGAATTCATATTCTTAATTTCAGTAGAAAGGTTATTGTAAATTTTGGTACAGATATATGTATATTTAATATGATTTTCATAAAATGATGTTCTATGATAAATAGCTGAAATTTTATTAATTTTTCTGAGATTCGTGTTTGTGTTATTGGTTTCTATAGTATGAATTTTACGTGTAATGAATAATGTGTGTATAGCGTTCTGCTTAAAACATATTTATACTATTATAGTAAATGAAAAGGTCATTACACCTACTATCCAACTATCCCGTCCAAAATTGTTTTCGTAAACAAAAATGAATTTTTCTAGGGTTAAGTTACAAAATTTATTTTTGTGCCCAAATACGCGTTAATAAAATTTTCAAGCAAAATCTACAGCTACATTTTGAGAAAAGGTTAAAACCTCAGATTAGACACTCCTCGTATTAAAGTATAAAATTGTGTAGATATTTCAGTACCAGTTCAATTTGCTTCTATTCAGCTTTTAACATATGTGTTTGTTTGTTTAACTATCAACAGCTGTTTTATTTAGCAATTCAATATAAATTGTTCCCCATGTTAATCTTATGGACAAAAAATGAACTTTGAAGGCTTCCCGTGGGCTCCAGAATTAAAATATCAAAAATCTAAAACCTTATTGCAAAACTACGAACTGAGACCATTCTTTTGACACCTCAAACATTAAAATTGGCCCAGAAATAAGGGAGGAGTAGTGTTAACAAAAAAAGGGCATCACGTATTATATATATAGATTTAATTATACACAGTTAAATTGTTGCACAACTCAAGACACTTTTCGTATTACTTTTGTTTTATAAATTAAACTTGTTTTAAATTGTGTATTTCTAATCCAGAGGCATATTATAGCGTTTTGAAGGGGAATGGTCAAAATCCCGGTCTTGTTACTCTCCATAGGATAATGCTGGCTAATCCATAGGACATTCACTGATAATGCAAATAAATAATTGAACCGTTCCTCTTTGAATTAATGGTATAAAGACCTTTCTTGAAGACAAACTAATCGGTAAAATAAATTTACAGTTCTAAAAAAATATTAGACACCATTAATTTGAAACTCTTTTTAATGAGCTTTGATTGTGAACCGAAATAAGGAGCTGAACAAAACCCTTTAAATATAAAAAAGGTTCTAATATTATTTATGTGAAACACAACTTGAAATTAAGTAAGGGTTTCAAAATGTTTAGCTGTTTATAATTTTATAAAGCGAGTAATATTATCGTTTGACAAAGGAACCGTTCCTCTTTGAATTAATGGTATAAAGACCTTTCTTGAAGACAAACTAATCGGTAAAATAAATTTACAGTTCTAAAAAAATATTAGACACCATTAATTGAAACTCTTTTTAATGAGCTTTGATTGTGAACCGAAATAAGGAGCTGAACAAAACCCTTTAAATATAAAAAAGGTTCTAATACTATTTATGTGAAACACAACTTGAAATTAAGTAAGGGTTTCAAAATGTTTAGCTGTTTATAATTTTATAAAGCGAGTAATATTATCGTTTGACAAAGGACTGTACCATGTTTATTTTAACTCCACAGAAACTTTGTTAAACCCACATTCTCCAGTGCAGAGGAAACTGTTTTGGTCGTGTATAGAGATAAAATTTGTATTCACAATATGTAATAAAAACAAAAGTTTACTCTAGCAAAGCTGTTTTTGTGAATTTAAATTTCATCCACGTGAAACCTCCAACTCTCAATAACTTTATGCTAATATGATTTTCGTGGCGCACTCGACAGCGCATCTCAACTAAGTCACATATTGGAACTTTTCCCACTCTCACTCAGTTGGCTCTTTTGAGGTAAACTTGTTATACATATGTATGTAAATTGCCTTGCTTATTAGTTTCAGTGCATAAAATGTAAATATATTTACAGAGTATAAAATTATTTCTGAAGAAGCAGAAGAATAATAACTAGAAATACTATATATATATATATATATATATATATTTATATATATATATATATATATTACTCCATATTTACGTTGTTATATAAATTAAAAGTAGATTAAATTTTCATAAGAGATGCAGAAATAGAACTTAGGCTTTACTGCAATTTTCTAAAAGACAGTTGGCCTAAAGATTAATTGTCCTAAGGGACCTGCACTTGTAATACTTGTGTTTATTAGAGTACCTGTGTAATCAAAACTAGCTGGATTATGGTTAGATATTTTGCATAAAATTATATATCATAAAAATTAAATCAAGTTAATTTTACATATTTTTAGTGTTTGATCACTCGATCTTTATCACTAAAGCTTTACACTGTGCTTTGACATTCTGTGCTGTGTGCTAACATTTGGTGTGTTTCTTTTAGGTCCAAATTAGGATTCCTAGATAGTCCTTACGCCGATCTGTATTTGGGACTCTGCCTAAAAACTTCCTAAATAATTAATGAAAATAAATACATTTATTTTTTATCTAGATATTTCACTACATAATATACGACGTATAGGACAACAAAGAAAAGAATTAATATGTCATTACATTTCATTCCATTACGTTCCCCGGCAGTGTACAAATGTGTAGTGCAGTATGGGAGGGCGGGGTAACACTGGACAGCGGGGCAATACCGTACACCATATTTTCAGACAAACTGAAGCATCCGGTGAACGCTATTACGTGCTGCTATCTAGTGGAAGAAATGAGAAACACACAGAGACAGTTGGGCAGAATCCATCTTGATCGTGACATACGCTTGTTTGACAAAACGCTTTTTTGTTCAGTTAACTTTTTTTCTAATTTTAGTGACTAACTTAAACTAAAGTAAGTGAAACTTGCTATAATATACTGTATTGAAACTAGTGGTTTTGAATAGCTTATCTTGTGCTATTTTTCTCTAAAGTGATCTTATTTTATTGTTAAAAGTGATACGTTATGACGTTTTGGGGCAATACCGCACTTCTTGCATGGGACAATGCCGCGCAGAGTGCAAGGGGTTCATTACAAGTAAAAAATTTATTATATATTGCTTGGATTATAATGTAAGCTTGTGTTTTCTTTTTTATTAATTCAATATTACAATAAAGCAATTAAATTAAATTAAATTTTCTTTTTTTAACTAGTGCACGGTATTGCCCCGGCACTTGGGGCAATGTCGCATATTGTAAAGGTTTTGTGGAATGGCTTAGCACTTAAAGTTAGTTAGAAATTGGAAATATGAAACAGAAAATAGAATCATTGTAAACAAGTTAGTAAATTTACACCAACGATCTTTTCTTTTCCTGGTTCACATCAAACGCAGTAGGTCGTCCTATGATGTTTTAATTATCGTTTATTTTTCATTGTTGTTTCGTTACCAACATGACAACCCAAAAGACATAATATGTTAAAGTTTTGCAATTTTCAAAATCGGTATAAGGAAGAAAAATGAATTCTCCTGGGGAATTTACAGCCTGTTACTTAACTTAATTTTGTGCCCAAATACCAGTAAACCCCCACTTCCAGCTAGATTTTGGCAAGAAATTACTAATATATCGCTGTAGACACTCCCACAATTACAAATGGTTTTTACATTTACACGACCTAATTGCAAAACTGCGAAATTAGACGTGTTATTTAAGCTTCAAATGGTAAAATTAGTCGAAAAATAAGCATGAATGATTCGAGTATACTGTAAGTTCTGGAGTTTATAATTGGGTTATCAAAGATTTGCTTTTATTCCAGAAAATGAGGATACTTCACAAAAGCCCCCGGAAGTGAGGGTCCGAGATGTCAGGGGAGTCCCCGATCATGCAGGGGCCGGGGGAGCGGCGGGAGTGGAGAAAGAGGTTCAGCCTCCGGGCCACCAGGCGCGCCACTTTCGACGAGGTGTGTTGCTCTTAGGAAAAAACGGTACATTCAAAACTATCTAGATTTTTTATAGTAACAAATTTGAATTTTGGTATTGGGTTTCTTAAGGTATTTGTAAAGTTGATGCAATAAATGTATTTTTTTCCATCTACGTTAGTGGAATTTTTAACGTTTTGATGGGGAACGGTCCAAACCCCAGTCTTGTTACTATTTAACATCGACCAGTTGTTAGAAAGAATCATTAATTAATAGCCCAATGACAAATCGCAACTGGGTCCGGAATGGAACTTTTAAAAAGCTACTAACTTTCTAAGGATTGAACCAGCAACCTTTGGATTCAAAGGTGAGCCTTATAACCACTCTGCTACCCAGACAGTTGTGTATTCATGGCTTTACATTTTAATTCCGATGTTTCAATCTTTTGCCTGGGTGATTTTACCCCCAATTCCGATTCTTGATTACCACCAATTCAATAGCGCAATGTGGATATGTTCAAAACACGAAAACAATTTTTCCCTAACATTTAAATATTTTAATATCAAATTTTATCTAGTGAGAGGTAATACAGAATTTGATTGTTGACCTATTTATTTTAGTTGCTATTGAATGTATAATTTATGATTATACAACACGGTTTGGCTAGCCGACCAATTTTAGTACTCACCTCATGATCCCTTGATCAGCCATATCGGGTCGAATACAGATCGGATACAGACTGGATCGATTCTGTTGTTATGTATTTATTTGTCAGTAGAATTTTAATGTATAATGCAACAAAAAACAAGTCACTGATAAACCTATAAGGTTATCTGGGATAAACACAAGGTAAAATAACAAATGGCCACTCGAGAATGCCTCACAATACTTTATATTAAAACAAGTCCTAAGCGTGATACCATACATGGGGTTCAATTAAGTCAATCAGTTATTGCACGGGGGTGATGTGTGTGTGTCAGGGTGTGAATGATCGGCAGGAGAGTTCGGGTCCTCGCCCCAGCTGGGCTCGGCGATGCGCCAGTCTCCGGCAACACTCCCGCCACATCATGGACTCTCCGCCCAGCGCCAGCGGCCGCTCCACCCCCGTGCAGGACGCCGCCCCCTCCACCACCACCCCCCCGCGGAGGTCCAACTGGGAGGTCATCGAGCACTTCAGCGAGAACAGCGTGTCCAAAAGCCGAAGACCCTCCATGATGGTGAGCTGCTTAAAAAAAGTCCCAAGAAAATACATCTTATCATACATGCAGTTGCTTTACAATTCACTCTGCTTGGGGTCTATATCAAGACAAATGGTAATGGTTTCTTCATCTCAGAATTTGGAATACTTGTTAGACTTTATTTAGTTGTAGTTACCTTTTTTCAGCTTTATTTTAAGTCCGATAATAGTGGGAGGAATTTTAATTAAAGGTAAAAACTTGGGCTATTTGATGTAGTTTTTAATTTATTTTTTTTTTGTATTTTGAACCCGCTCTAATGGATTAAAGTTGATCAAAGTTAGATCAACTTTGATTCATTATAGCTTGATTTTGGTTCAAAATATAAAAAATTTAAATCTACATAAAATGGCCTAAGTCTTTAGCTTTAATTCAAAACCCTTCCCACGTTGATCGGAATTAAATTAAACTCGGAAAATTTAAGCAGGCGAAGCACTGAATGACGTTCTGAGAGGGGCCCTTTAGGTGTCAGTTATTAACTTAGGGTCAAATTACGTTCATCCACAAAAGAAACATTATGAAGGTTATACAGTTTTCCAAAACAAATGGTCAAGTTTTATCATTGAATCGTGTCGTTTTACGGAGGACTGTACAAAGTAAATACAAGCTCTTTTAATAGTTTAATTAACTATTTTAAATAAAACAAAAACTTTTTAATCATTTTAATGCTGTGATTCTTTTCTGTAATCAATCTCTTTTTAGCTCACCTGTTAAGTTGTCAGTTGCATGTTAGTTCCTATCGGTTCCTATTAGCATAAGTTACTATTATTTGTTGTCATACCTATTGCACTGCTAGTTACTAACTCTAGTTGTTTTCTTATTTATTACTATTTATAGCCATGTACGTTAGCATATGTTAACCATTGTCCGTTTTGAGAATTGTTCAGATTTATCCTTACTCCGTAAAAATTGCGTAATTCATTGGCGAACGAATAAATAAATAAATAAGAATCCTCATTAAAAAGCAGTTTTATATTGATACATTTAGTACATTTTAATTTGTCTACCACCAATAGCTCCACAGAAATCTAACCTATTGTCAATCTTGGTCTATGGGTTGTGCAGCATGTCTCTTGTAACCAGTGAAGATGTCTCATAAGTCATTTCCTTTTAATAAACAAAATCAATTATCATCAAAGAGTATACGATGTTTCCCCCTTATAACTACGCTAAAAATCGACTTTAGTCAATCCAGCCATCTGGAAAGCAATGATGTTTGGCCACCTCGTTCTACAAATCTGAGATGTTTTTTAGATCAGGATAGAAAATTCAAGGTCATCGAACAATTAAGTCCCCAACAACAGAACGACTGCTTTCTAACAAAAAATCGAAGCAAGTAAGAAAATGCCTCCGGGGTTGGTTCCTAAAAAAATTAATACAACTAATTGAGACAAATTAAGAGGTGCTATACTTTTTTATACCTCATATATAAATATTGTTATAAACATTCTAAACTAAACCATTTATTTAAGAAAAAGCTGTATATAAATATAATGTCATGAACTTTAATTAAAATGAGTTTGAACTTATCTTATTAAATTGGATCTTCTCAGGATAATTATAATAATCAACATTTAATTCTAACTACATGGGATAGGAGTCATGACTCTTCTAGGTCCCATGTCAGTACACACACGGGCACGTCACTGACAACTGTTGTTGGTACAGAGCAGAGGAGAGAGTTTGCGGGAAGAGGAGGAGCCGGACGAGGAGGCGGAGGCCCAGGACACCCTGCTACAGGTCAAGGGCTCCAGGGCAGAAACCGTCCTGGCCAGGACCACCACCAAGAAGTCCTACTGGACTCGGTTAAGAAATAAACTATGTACAGCACATCGTTTTAAAAACCTACAGGTAAAATTCTCTTAGCCTCATGTGATTAACAAAGGAATTTTCATTGAATTAGTTACCATATTTTATAAAATTTAAGTGAAGAATAATTATTATTATCATTATTTGATTATTAATCTTAATAATGTATTGTTAAGAAGAGATACATCTAAATAGTCTCGGCTTATCCTTGAAGTAATTATTTCTCGTGTGTCTTGCAGAGTTTTTAATTTCATTGTGGTATAGACTCATCAAAGACCCACCCTCTGTGAAGTGCTATTCAAGCTATTTGTTATTTCCCCTTTAACCTTCTAAAAATAATCACTGATTATTTACCATCCTTGAACTATATTCGTCTAATTTTATGTATAGGAAAATTTCAAACATCACACCTAGCATAATGTTATTCCGAACTGCAGTATGGATGAAACTATGTAAAAATAGTAGTTTATGTTTTGCTATTTAGTAGTTACAAAAATACCCTCCGACGCAGCAAACCTACGTACCAAGCCAATTTCCAACGGGATTCGGATTTTTTATTTTCCCTATAAACACTAAGGGAATGAGGATATAAATTTCCTGTCATGAGGCTGTTGTAAGCAAATTGTTAAGCAAAAGTTGAAGAAATTGTGGTACGAATCCCACGGTAAAAATGTAGGTCGTTAGATACCATTGACTGTTGGGCTATTAATTAACAGTCCTGTCTAAGGAGAATGTCGGCCTTAGTCAGTAACAAGACTACAAGATCGCGCCACAATCATCCTACACTCATCTCTCATTCATATTCAGGTTAAAATACCCACGATGTAAGGTCCCTGTCTCAAAATAATGATGTAGTGATATAGACAGGGATGATATGAAGGTAAAGTTAATATTGTTGTAGGTCTAAATGCTATTCATGTAGGTGGAGGAAAAATGTTGTGTGCATTAAGGGACTAAAGTCCTTTTACTCCCTCAGGAAAATTGTCGCCCTCGGCTTCGCCTTTGGGCAACAACAGTTTCCCTTCGGGAAGAAAAATTTGTACTTTAGTCCTTAGAAGCACAAATAACTATTTTGCAACCATATTAATATAATCAGAAAATATTGGGTTTATTATTTATAAAATAACTCAAGTGATAAACGAAATGAAAAAATATATAATTGCTATACCTCTACTTCAAACAAAACAAAACCCTTCAGTGGTTTTAGCAAGCACGCTTAGATTAACCAATAAACCTTATACAGATGAGCTTCCATGTTGGCTTCGTCAATCTTCTAAATTTAAAACATTTAAATAGTAATTATTTGCTTTAATTTGACATAATTATTTACTATAACAATTTAACAGTACTAAAGAAAGATTTATTTAACAAGCTAAAATTTAAATACAGTTGTTTATATATGATACAAAGAAAAAAAAACGATGTAGGCTTATTTTTTTAAATTTGAATTCTATATTTCAAAGCTATATTTTATTTTAACATTTGTCAAATAATGTTCGGATACCTACTTTTTGTTTATATGTGACCGACTCACGATGACGGTTTTGCTGTAGAAAATCATTGTTTAAATACGAAAATAAAAAAATAAAAAATAAAATAAAACTATAGGTGTTTTTAATTTATAAGACTAATAATCCGATGGTCTTACACTTAATACAAATTTGGCCGTGGCCTGACACAGAAATTGTTTTCCTCTTTATAATTTTAGTTAATTAACTTATTCTATTAAATGTAATTTTAAAGTTGAAATTTCAATTGAATTTAAGTCGGAATACAATACATTTAATCATTTATTGAAAACATAATCACTTAAAGACTCATAAGACAGATACATTTTTTGGTGAATATTATCGGAACCTTACGAATATTCAGTAAAGCTAAACATTAACAAATTAGCTGTCCATGTTCATATTCGTTTATCTTTTTTCAGTTATTGTACATACTATTTTTTATTTATTTTAGTTTTATCAATAAAAAGAGATTATAGGTTGTAATAATTTTCTATTTTTTGTGTGGCAACATATTTTTTTATACTCCCCGTAATCTGTTAAGCCAAGATTAAATTACGATTACTAAATTGTTTTTTTCAAACTTTTAAAAATGGTTTTAGTTGAAATTGTCTTTTTTCAAAATAATGAAATAAAGTTAAAATCATATTTCCCCCACTTCAAGCTGGTTAATTGTTCCCACAATCCGATGATTGTGGTTCACAAACTCATAAAAATAAACCTGGTCCTACATCTTCATGACAAATTTAATTAAAATTGGAGGTTTCTTTCAAAGTCAAAGTCAAAGTCAAATCAAGTTTATTTCCAAAAATTAACATGGTACAAATATCATAAAATAAATGAAATAAAACCCTGCATGGGTCAAAGACCTGTGCGCAGGGCTGAGTCTACAGTAAGAAATTGCACCCTAGTTAACAAAAAATCTATTATCGTAAATAAAAAACTTAACATAAATAAAAAGATAGGAACTTTTTTTTTATTAATTAATAATAGAACTAAAAGGGATATTCTATGATTTTTGAATCGGGTAGGCTAAATAACTACACAGACAGCTAATGCTAATATTTGGCTAATTAATGGTGACTGTAAAATTAAATATTAAAAGAAATTAACTTAAAAAAAACTATAATTAGTGGATTTCTAACTTTTTTCAGCAGCTCGGCAAAGAGAAAGACTTGCAAAACGGGAAAATTGTGAATTGTGCGTCAGTGTTAGGCTGTAGTATTAGTTATAAATGGAAGTAAGAAGTTGCTCAGACGCCTCTGTACCGATCCCCAAAAGCCATGCGGTTATGCGACCTTTGTACACATTCACTGACACCTGTGCCTCTTTTATCTCGGACGGGACATTCCTGTACAGGACATTGGCTAAAAAGAAAGAATTTGTTTTGTTGATAGATTTTACAATCTTAGGAATCTGTATTCCTATGTTTTGCGCGTTTCTAGTTCTATAACCATGAATTACTGGAGTTATTATTAAGTGTGGATTTGTTTTCATGTATAAGAGAAGAGATTTGATATATAGTTGTTTAATAGTAAGCAGCCCCGTTTCCTGAAAAAGAAGTTTTGAAGAGTATTGTTTGGGTTTCTTTAGACCGGCTTTAATTATACATTTTTGAACAATTGACAGTGGCTCTATAATTGAATTAAACGTTCCCCCCCATGCAATTAAACCATAGTGAAGAGACGACTGAACATGTGCATAATATATAGACTTAAGTTCCTTTTCATTTAAGATGTTACTGAGTTCGGAAAAAACATAAATCATTTTTCTAAGTTTAGATTTTATAAGTTCTATATGATTTCCCCATTTGAGGTGTTTGTCCATAACAACCCCAAGATACTTATAATGGTCGACTCGGTCGATGGTTTGACAGGCACAGGTAGTACAGGTCACGTGCCCGCAGGTGTGCACTCTGACGACCAGGTGGGCGGGGGGCTCAGCACCCTGACGCAGAGAAATGGGTAATGCCTTGGTCTTGCTGATGTTCATAGTTAATATATTTTGGTCAAACCATTTTTTTAGGAGGGAAATATCGCGAGACGCTGTCTCAAAAACGGCTGGCCAATTATCACCCGAAAAATGTATTGCAGTGTCGTCAGCGAATAAATAGATTTTACCTTGCATGTTAATTTTATCTATGTTATTTACGTATACTAAAAACAGTAAAGGTGCTAAAGTGCTTCCTTGGACTAAACCATAGCTATAATAATTTACATCACTCTGTTTGTTTAATATATTTACCGTTTGACAACGCCCACTCAAATAGCTTTTGAACCATTCGAGGGCATTGCCGCGAACTCCAATTGTGTCTAATTTTAATAAAAGAAGTTCTCTGTCAATGGAGTCAAATGCCTTTGCTAAATCTATGAAAACAAGTAGGTTTTTGTTATTTCTATTAATATTTTCCATAATATCTTTATTTAGAAGAAAAAATGCATCGTTTGAATTTCTGTTTTTTCTAAACCCGAATTGGCGACTCGAAAAAATAAAATTGTTCTCTAAATATGCCTGTAATTGTTTCTTCACACACTTCTCAATTACTTTGGAAATAACGCTTAACAGTGATATTGGTCTGTAATTATTGAAATCAGATTTGCATCCTGACTTGAATAAAGGAGTAATCCTGGCAACTTTTAATTTCTCTGGAAAAGTGTTAGAAACAATACTCAGATTAATAATGTGTGTAAGAGGCCTAATCAAACAGGAAATATTATTTTTGATAAATTTTGCAGAAATTTCATCTGGCCCTGGTGCCGAGTTACCCCGCATTTCCCGGACGCACTGCTCCACCTGACTCTCAGAGACCGGCAACAGCCGGAACTCATGCCCCACCCTATGTTGGTTGTCGTCCACCACTGGCGGGCCGGCGGCAGGTGGAAGAGCATTTGCCAGATTTTGGCCAACATTTGTAAAAAAGTTGTTAAAACCATTAGCAACCCCCTCCACCGACCGTCCAGTAATGTCACCTTGTAAAAAATGCTTTATAGGAAAGCTGGATCTGATCTTTGCTGTTCCGCTGAATTCGTTTACTATATTCCAGAATAACTTTGGATTTCCGGATGTTTCAGATATTTTACTTCTGTAGTAATTATTTTTAGTTCTTTTAATTTTTAAATTTACTTGATTTCGAAAATTAATGAAGTAGTTTTTAAAATTATTGTCATATGGACGTTTTTTTAGCAATTTACTTAATTTGTCGCGTTTTCTAATATCTTTTATTAAATCTATATTAATCCAAGGTTTCAGTTTTTTAAATCTAGAGCTTGTTTTTTTCGGCTTAGATGCTTTAACTCTTAGGCAAGTTAATGTATCAATGAATGTTAAACAACCTTCATTGACATCTTGAAGGGCGAGGACATGGTCCCAGGTCTGAGCATGTACAAGTGAGTTCAGTAAGTCATTGTCCACATATGTCGTACTTTTAGAATCGTCGTTTTTGCATTCAGTAGGAAAGTCAATATTTACAGTAATAGGATAGTGATCAGTAATTGATGTTTTCAAAACAGCCGCAGTAACTACATTATTGTCTAAGTAATTTGTAAAAATGTGGTCAATGACGGTTTTTGAATGGTCAGTAACACGAGTAGGCTTGTCTATACAGGCGCCAAAACCAGCGCTGTATAACGTATTCAAGTATAGGTCTTTGTTTATGTCAGTACTGTCCTCGTGAATGTCTATGTTAATGTCACCAACCAAAATATATTTTACACTTTTTTGCAAGTTATTAGTAAAAAAATCACTCAATTCAGTAATAAAAAGATCGAAGTTCATTGCCGGGCTTCTGTATATAGCAATTAAAGAAAGGTGTTGTTTATGTAAGCATAGATCAATTATTAAACTGTTACTTTCCCCAAATCTAATGTCATTCGCTGTTGCATTATGTTCACTCCTTACATATACCACAACTCCGTCATTTCTATTGTATGTTTGTGCAGAATAGAATATATCAAAACCATTTAATTGCGTCAAAGGTTTATCTTTCTCTAGCCATGCTTCACTTAATACTATAACATTAAATTGAGTTTGTAATCCTTCTAGGAAAATTAAAAAACTGTCAAAATTTTTATAATAACTTCTAATATTTATATGAATTAATTTAAAGTTGTCGTGCAGTGAATTAGTGATAATCTCAGTAAATGTTGAATCATAGTCTATCTCGTGACAAGTAATATTTCTAAAGTCATTATCGTTTGGATCGGTTATCAGTGGCATGCTTGTCATTGTCCTGCCGAGCCGCACAAAGTCCGTCTGTCTGATTGTACTTTATTACACTATTAAAAAAAACTTTAAATAATCATTTTGTAAAGTGAAAATTTTATTTAAATGCCTGCGTTTTCATTCAGCTCACTTTTAAAATTATAAAAGTTGCTTAGTTGCTTCAATTATATACATGAAATTTAAGATAAGAAACTAAATACTAACATAAAAATACTTAACATGTTGCACTAACAAATTAATAACTTTATAATGAGAGATTAAACTATAGTTAACAGATGAGATTTTCTACACATTTATAAAAGATATAGGCTATTAATTGTTGTTCAGAACAAATCGGAATCAGCATAGTATCAATAAAATTGTGAAGTTAAAAATAATTAGCAAAAGTATTGTTATCTAAGAAAACCCAGATAATGGTTTTAGACTCACACAATTGAATTTGTTGATTAATTAATGTGCTAAATAATTGTACTCTTTTGGTAAAACAAATCAAACAAAGCAGAAATGTATACAAATCTTAGGCTAAGGTAAACAAAAGTAGTGAGATAAAATTGTTCCTTAAACATCCTTTTTTCTACTTGCACTTGACAAACTTCTATCTAACACAATAACGGAAACTAAGTGTTAGCTAAAAAGAAAATGCTTACAATGTTATAACAACAGTAAATAATATTATTATTATTTTATTCATTAATTGAGGTAAAATAAAGTCGTGGACTTAGATATTGAATTATATCCCAATAGACTGTTAATTTTTAGCAAATTAATTCATTAGAATTGTAACTTATATTATCTAATATTATTATACATGGTGTTTGCTGTTGAAAATAAATAAATGAATTACCTCATATGACTTTTTTTTGTTTGAAGAAACAATTGCATTTAAAATTTTAGAGCTTAACAATAAAATGTACATGATAATTACAAAAAAAATCTATTATTAAAATAAAAATTAAATATGTAATTTAAATAGATGAACGTTTTACGAACTTTTCTATTTTATTTTAACATAAAATATTTGATTAATCAAACTAGATTTTGTATTTAACTTTAGGTATAAATAAAAAAATAAAAAATTAAATTGTACTACAGTAATAATTAGATGTGTTCAAAAAATGAAAAAAAAAATAAATGTTTGGAGTTACTTATTTGTTTATGGAGCCTTGTTCTTTCCCTTCACGGCGTCTGCGGCGGTGGCGGCGGTGCTGCTGGTGGCGGTGCTCTTGGGGGCGGTGTTGTCGGTGGTGGTCATGTCGGGGGCGGAGGCGGTGGTGTCACGGTTGGTAGGCGGAGTTTTCTTGTTCACAACATCGTCCACATCGTTAATGGTGAATACTCTCACCGCTTCTCCGGATGTAGTCTTCTTAACCAGAATTTTACAGTCACTTGTCCACGCCATTGCAAGTTGTCTCTCCTTAACGTAGTTCCTTGCTTTCCCTAGCACTACTTGATTGTGACGAGTAAGATGGTCGTTTAAGAAGAATGCCGTAGAGGGGAAGCTGTCACTTAGGTCAGCTGCAGAAAGACGTCTTCCTCTTGCAGCAGACCTCCACTTTGCCTTAGTAGTTCTGGAGACAAAGCTAACAATGATCTTTGGTATATAGACATTCCTACCAAGGTCTCGCCTGTCTCTAGGAAGTCTGTGGACCACGGACACATCTGACGGATGGAACGGTACACGTATGTAATCGGCTATATCTGCCAAAATGTCTATTAGGTTCTCTCCAAGCGTGAATGGGATTCCTGCAATTTCTAAATTGTTACGACGAGTGTACTGTTGAAGATCGAGTAGTTGTTCTTTAATTGCATTTAGCTCAAGTTTTATACTTTTATTTTCTTGTTTCAATACGTCATATTGTTGTTTTCGAGTTTCATTTTCATTTTCGAGGTTACTATTTGCAATTTTATTTTCTTCTGCCATTATTTTGACCTCGGACAGCCTACTCTTACAATCATTGACATTTTCATTTACACTTTGTATCTGTGAGGAAAGCTCACGATGCATATTTTCCAGTTTATCAAAGATTTTTTGGTTTGAATCTATGTCGGACTTACTTACATTCGATGCGTTAGATGAACCTTCTGCCTTACACTCATCACACTTCCAGGATGATTTACGGGTTGCACTCAATTTCCTGTAGTTCTCAGCAGTTCCAACTCTAGTACACTCCGGGTGAAACGTGTTCTTGCAATCACAACAGTTTGCCGCGATCCTGGAATTATCGATCACTTCACCACACTTAAAACACTGGGCCATTTTATTATGACTGATATTAATATTTTAATAAAAAATTTGAAAATATAAAAAATTGTCTAGTTCACATAAAATCAATATGCAGACGCACGTGGCAGCTCAGCAGGACTCGGCACGCACTAGATAAGCGGGCGCTCGACAACCTTCCTCATCCACTGACTGATAACGACTCAAACGTTATCAATTGCAAATAAACATAGTAAAGTTATGAAAATGAGCGAATTGTGATGTGGTTTTGGTCCCAGGTTAGGTCTTGCAATGGCCACTACGTTATAGCGTATTTCTCACTGGGAAAACTTAATAAAAAACCGTAATAAAGTAATACTGTAACTCAATCACAGATGTTAAATATTTGAAACATAACAATGAACACATTAAAAAAAAATAATTTTTGTGTCTAGACATAATACATATGAAATATATTTATTTATATTTTATAACCGTAATTTTATTTAAATATAAAAAAATTTTCTGTCCTACAGTAACTGCTCATTAATCTTTTTTTTTATCTAGCTATAGGTTGTTACAGGAATTTCAAAGACAAATTTCTGTAAAATTCTGAGCTCGTATTTAAAATACTATTTAATTATTTATTAACGGTGGCATTCGACTGGGTTACAGCCAAAATAACAAAGGTACTTTTAAAATCGACATTACTACAATTTACCTGTGACTGTTATACATTAACTGTTGAATGCATCACCATAAATCGCCTGCATCATCATCAGTCTACATTGTTTGCGGGAGCCTCATGATTTGCCATGTCAGCATCAATTTTGCCTCATCTCACAATTAAATATGCACTACCTCGTGTGGCGGCTTCATGAATAAACCAATTTCAGCACATCACGCCAGAATGAGCGCAGTAAGGCTAGAGTTATACAATATTACATGTTCCACATGCGATGACGATGGCGCCGCGGAAGATGTTTCTCCTGCGAGGGCTGTGGTCGTCCTTCTTCTCTCTGTCGGTGCCCGTCAATGATCCGGTGTCGTTTCTCATCTGTCTGCAGGTGGAGATGCTCTACCAGAGGTACTTCCTGCATACCAACCAGAGCCACATGACCCATCTGCTGGCGTTGCTCCTGGGACTTTGTTCCGTCATGGGCGTCGGCCACCTTGTCTTCTCATTCAGCATATCCTCGGCAGGAGTGAGCGTCAACTCTCCCGCCCTCCTCACCACCGTCACCCTCCTTACTTGCGTCCTGGTGTATGCAGGTAAGCCTACGTAGTAAACTGTTAGATCTTCACGTCTATTCTTGTCTGACTACAAGTGCCAAGAGAGGATATAAATGGTTAACCAAATTTACGGTACTGTATTATTAATGCTAAACATCCTTTTAGTTTACCTTAGGTTGGTCTAATTTACTGTCCAGTGAACTTGAAGGCTAATACTACTTATGTTTGATCTACATAAATACAGGTATAGCAATCAAAGCTGTATAACAATCAAACACAACTAGATTTTACCCATAGATGTGGCTTTAATTTCTTATTTAAATTTATCTGTGGGTTTTATTTATCTTTGATTTGGCGGTGTCACATCAGATCACATCGCCATCACAATCCGGTTATAACCAACATCACGATGGTATGGAACTCTAAATGTTTAGAACGTTATTGTATATGCTAACAAATACTCGGATCAAAGTGTGTTGAACCTTGAATGTAGCCTTGAACATCAAGCTCATAGTCGAAAGTCTTACCTTTAATATGAGATTTCTTTATTTATAATTATTTAGAGCCATATAAAAATCGTTGATAAATATTTAAAAAAACCTACTTTAGGTGTATTGACGATATTGTAAAAACATTCCTTAAAAACTGGTCTCAAAAGATCTTCCTAATTAATAAAACTCTTGAGTAACAAATGAAATTCATGCGCTACCAGCCAGCCAGTCAGTGGTTATGTCGTAGATTATAATCCCTCTCCCGGCAAAAAGTTTTATTGGTCTTGACTAGTGACAAATGAAGTGGATCACTCTTTACAGCTCTAAATAGATTTCACAAATTTAATTTTATTACTTGTGGACGTATGAATAAAAATTGTTGCAGTGGACAAGCTTACTGCTAAACATTACAGAAAAATTGAATGTAGAATAAATTTATTTTAAGAATCTCAAAGACACAAATTTTTGTAAAATTCTGAGCTCGTTCTTAAAATACTGTTTAATTATGGATTAACGGTGGCATTCGACTAGGTTACAGCCAAAATAACTCAAGCGCTGTAACGTGTAAATATCGCTTTCATGTTCACAAAGGTCAAAGCGCCCGTTACCTGTGTGATGTGATGTGGTGTGGTCAGTTTTGATGTTTGTTCACTGTTTTAGCATTATCAACATACTTCCAAGGCCTATAGCCTTCACCAACAGTATCTGAAAATGTAAATATTCCCTACTCTAAGTGTATCATACAAAGTTATTGTATAATTTATCGTGACTATTAAATTATGATTAAAAATAAAACTGTTTACTGACATAGTACATAGTAACTATTATGAAGACCAGGGGCCTGTTTCATAAAACTACTAGACTAGTATTACTAGTCCCTGGACTGGTATTACTAGTGAATTTTACAAGTCTGCGTTTCATAAACTTACAAGAGTAAAATAATAGTTACTAGTGTAGGGACTAGTAATACTAATGGTTTTTACCAGTGTAGACTAGTTTTTGTTTCATAAAACTCTACACTAGTATTTTAGACTAGTAAATACCAGTGAATTTCTACCAACCTCCCTAAGCCCGTAAACTAGTAGATATTTTCTACTAGTGTTTTGTTATTAAAAATTGTAGGCATTTTTAAAATCCTTCTTCAATGTTTTGACAAAATTATTTTGTGGATTATTTTTAGGGCAGCGATGAAATATTTCAGGATTTAATTCTAGGGAAATAAAAATAATAAAAACATGAAAAACTAAATTTATTTCAATTTACATCTTAAGTTTTAAAAATAGGAAAAAGGTCAGGTATGTCATTCTAAGTAATAATTTTCTCGCACAAAATATGATTATAGTGTGATATTATTTAAGCTTCACAATGTCAAGCATTTGTGTTTTATGTTATTATTTACTTCCTTTATTATTGTATTGATATTATTTTAAAGGGTTGGTATTAAACCTAAAAATCATCGCTTGTTGTATCAAACAGGCCAAGTACAGTAATTCTAAACAATATTTTTTTTAATAAAATTTTTTTCATATTTTAAAAATATTTCAACAAAAGTAATTTAAAAATACATAAAAATTATATGTTATATTATTTAATATTTATAACAAATTGTATTTTTTACAGTTGGATATTATATTTTTTAGACATAGGGTTTGTCCACGATACCGGTTTCCAATATAAGCACAGATAAACGAATAAGCTGATAAAGGTAACACTGAGAAATGTCAGGCTAACAATGCTCTTTATGTTACGGGTGTATAATTTTTTCCTCAAAATATTATATTGGGCTATATTGAAATCCTGTATATAATTAGTGACACTTTTACTACCTAATAATAGGTATTTTAAAACTACCTAATAATGGCATTAAAATAGTATTGATTGTAATTTAATAATTTTCCGTAAGTAGGAATAACCTTAAAAAAACCTTTATACTTACTGTTGATTTAACTGATAAATATTTGGAGTTCAAGTGAGTTTTATTCCAGCCCAAATATCAAATCCATTTAAATCTACTTTATACAGACTTCATTGCCTGAAAAAGGTCAATGATCGACTAGCCTTTTTAATATTTAGACATTTCTCAATTTATTTCACCTTACTGTATTATTTTATGTGTTTAACATGTGAAACATAAAAAAATAGCATTTAAATTGTTAAATGTAATTGGTTTAAATATTATAAAAATAGAATTATTGTAAATTATGATAGAAAAGGTAAGATCGTACGCACAACCTGTAAACCCATTAATTTATTTTAAAAGTCCTTATAATAATGTTAATTTTGGCAAAAACTTGACAAATCTGTTATTTCTTGAAGCCTATGTACAATGCAAGAGTTTTATCTAATTTATTTTCTTTACTTTTCTTTTATAACTTGCCGATTTAATTTATACAAAAATAAAAGATATATTTCAAAAATCATTTGCTATTTATATACTCAACAAATAACTTAAAAACTAAAAGAATCTAAAATAGGTTGGAAAAAAACAAACAAAGAACACGAGTTAAGTGCGTAGCCGCATTAACAGAGTGTAGCGCACTGTGTGGCGGCGGCGGTGGCCACGTGGTAGCCAAAGTAAACAATGAAAACTTAGCACATTAAAAACTTTGTGGTACATTTAATAGGGTAATATGCTTTTACTAAAAATGAATAATTCGTGGTTTTGAGTACTTATTTAGTTATAAAAACATCTCGAAATGTGTAATGGTTTAATAAAAATTTTTAGTCCTATGTTAAATGGTAAAAAACCCGTAATTGAGGTTATGTCAACAATGCCAGAGCGGGCGATTAGCTGCGTCAGCTGACTAGTAAATTTGATCACGTGACTTGTAAAAACCACTAGTATTTACAAGTGTCTGGAAAATGTTTATGAAACAGAAATTATTAGTACTGGTGAAATAAGCACTAGTAAATAATAGACTAGTTAGTAACTTGTAAACTAGTAGTTTTATGAAACAGGCCCCAGCAGGTGTCTTGTGTGAGGTGTTTCAAAATTAATACGGATCTGTCTGAAAATAATAAAACCATTTCCCCCAAGGAATCTAAAATAAATAAAGAGAAGGTAGGGGTCAAGACATGCAACGCCATCTATGCACCAGGTGTTCTTTTGCACCTATGACATCACCATTACCTATTACTGGAAATGATAATGATGACGTCATAGGTGCAAAAGAACACCTGGTGCATAGAGGGCATTGCATGTCTTGACCCCTACCTTGTCTTAATTTATTTTAGATTCCTTGATTTCCCCCAAAATTGACCATATGGAATCATTTAAGTATATTTTTGACTGTTGAAACATTTTTTAATTACTGCCATCTTCATTAACTTATATTCGTTTCTTTATTTGACGGATATGTTGTTTCTTCAGGATATGAAAATGGTTTCATTTTATTATTTTAACGAATAGCAAGCAATAAAAAAATACGAGGGATTTAAATTTAATTAAAATGTTACACATGAAAACGTGTCGTCTGTTAAAACTGGGTTAACAGGTATAAAGTTTGAGAACAGAATGCTCCACAAAGCGTTAGATGAGAACTTTAAACATTAAAACACGAAAGTTTCTAGAACGCACTTTTGGTACAAGAGGGATTGTCAAAGTTGGCTTTCTCACATCAGTCACTCGGTTGAGTATGGCTTTCTTTGCCACTTTATAAAGAAGCCTTAAAAGTTTTTTTTTTAAGAAATGAGCCATACTCTCTTTTCACTTTAATAGTCATACCTTCTTCAAAGGGAAAATTTATATGCTTTAGTAACTTTCAAACTCTTTCAGATAATGGTTATCACTATCAGTGTCATGAACGCCACTGACAGCCATGGTAATATAATGAGTATCAAGCTTAATTTAAATAAATGAGAGACTTCAAAACACAAAGTGTGCAAAATAAAGTTTAACCATTGCCTTTTTATTTTTTATGTTTTTTTTTACATCTTAAAAGGCTGCAAAACGAATTATCTTACAATTGGTAACTAATTTTTAATTCTTGATAATCACAAAATATATGGGGCAAAATGTTTTCCAGAAAACATATTCAATCTCAAAATTTTAGATTTTTGTGCCGAATGCATTAAATTGAGTTACTTAATGCATATTAATGCACAATGTATCTGTTTGTAATGTAATTCATCTTCAAACCAAAGAAGATACAAATATTATAAGTTACTAATGGAAAATGTATCCCCTCCCACGATGGCTCACCCCCTGTTTTCGACACAGCTAACTGAACTATTGTCGTACTCCTGGCAACAATATCTTTATTTGATCCTTTTTTTTGTTTTGATTTTATAATCACTATATCTGATACACTACATCCAACAATATGAAAAAGAAATCAAAATACCACTTGTCCTGAATAATACATGCAAGAATAATTTCACTTTTCAAATTGGTATAAATGTAATGTTGTATATGAGGAGTGTTTGTTGCCAGGTCTAGTTGCCGGGCTGTCGCGGCCCGCGCTCAACGAGTTGTACCTGATCGGGGTGTCGTACGTGATCATGGCCACGTTCCTCACGCTTGAGCTGTCGTTGAGTGTGTCTCTCAGTCCTGTATGGGCCTCCATGTTGTATATGAGGAGTGTTTGTTGCCAGGTCTAGTGGCCGTGCTGTCTCGACCCGCGCTCAACGAGTTGTACCTGATCGGGGTGTCGTACGTGATCATGGCCACGTTCCTCACGCTTGAGCTGTCGTTGAGCGTGTCTCTCAGTCCTGTATGGGCCTCCATGTTGTATATGAGGAGTGTTTGTTGCCAGGTCTAGTGGCCGTGCTGTCTCGACCCGCGCTCAACGAGTTGTACCTGATCGGGGTGTCGTACGTGATCATGGCCACGTTCCTCGCGCTTGAGCTGTCGTTGAGTGTGTCTCTCAGTCCTATATGGGCCTCCATGTTGTATATGAGGAGTGTTTGTTGCCAGGTCTAGTGGCCGTGCTGTCTCGACCCGCGCTCAACGAGTTGTACCTGATCGGGGTGTCGTACGTGATCATGGCCACGTTCCTCACGCTTGAGCTGTCGTTGAGCGTGTCTCTCAGTCCTGTATGGGCCTCCATGTTGTATATGAGGAGTGTTTGTTGCCAGGTCTAGTGGCCGTGCTGTCTCGACCCGCGCTCAACGAGTTGTACCTGATCGGGGTGTCGTACGTGATCATGGCCACGTTCCTCGCGCTTGAGCTGTCGTTGAGTGTGTCTCTCAGTCCTATATGGGCCTCCATGTTGTATATGAGGAGTGTTTGTTGCCAGGTCTAGTGGCCGTTCTGTCTCGACCCGCGCTCAACGAGTTGTACCTGATCGGGGTGTCGTACGTGATCATGGCCACGTTCCTCACACTGGAGCTGTCGTTGAGCGTGTCTCTCAGTCCTATATGGGCCTCCATGTTGTATATGAGGAGTGTTTGTTGCCAGGTCTAGTGGCCGTTCTGTCTCGACCCGCGCTCAACGAGTTGTACCTGATCGGGGTGTCGTATGTGATCATGGCCACGTTCCTCACACTGGAGCTGTAGTTGAGCGTGTCTCTCAGTCCTATATGGGCCTCCATGTTGTATATGAGGAGTGTGTGTTCACAGGTCTAGTGGCCGTGCTGTCTCGACCCGCGCTCAACGAGTTGTACCTGATCGGGGTGTCGTACGTAATCATGGCCACTTTCCTCACGCTTGAGCTGTCGTTGAGCGTGTCACTTAGTCCTGTCTGGGCCACCATGTTTTTCATCTATGTGACGTACGCGCTGCTGCCCATTCGCCTGCAGGAGGCTGTGGCTGCTGGGGTAGTTTTGAGTCTGGCACATCTTTTATGTACGGTCTACCTTTCAAGCTCGAAGCCCGTGCACGGCAAAGAGGTGAGATTAAGACTTTTGGAGTAAGTTTGTAATTAACTCTAGTTTTTTTTCCTTCTTGTCCTGTTTAGTTTTTAATTCCTGAAACTTATCATGCACTTATTATACCAACAATAATACATCAACGTTATTTCATATTTTTAATAAATAAATAAATAAATTCTTTATTGCAGTAGACAATTTACATTGCATTGCAAAGGTCAATAATTATACAAAGAAATATAAAAGTTCAAAGAAATATAAAATTTTCATTGGTCTTGATGCTAAGTACAGCAGTGCCAAATTTTTTTAGCGTAAACTCCTAGAATTTAAGTATCCCAGCGGCTCATCATAAACTCATCAACAGAGTACAGAACTTTAGACACCAAGAGGCGTTTCAGTCGAGTTTAAAATTGATTTTGATTTTGAGATTAATGTCCATCAGCTCCTATATTTTTCCAACAATGGACGGACGTATGCATGCGGACGGATGTTTACAGTCAACGCACATAACCACAAACGTAGGGGATTTAGAATTAATCCGAGGACGATTTTCTGAACGTCTGTATGCCTACGTTTTATATAGCGCATGCTAGCAGCACTGAGATTATCAGCTGATGATCCCCTACGTTTGTGGTTATGTGCGTTGACTGTAAACATCCGTTCGCATGAATGCATACGTCCGTCTGTTGCTGTGTGCGCCGGCTTTTTAAGTGGAAGTTTCTATTCAGACGTATTTTTGCGTCTCGAAATAATAAATAAAAACACGTAGTTCTCTAGTAAAATTGAGTGACACTTTTAATATTCGTATCGAAGAAGTCTTAAGCTTTTCAAACAGCTCTAGTCGATTAGTGATTCTTAGTCTTGGTGTATCTATGTAGTACTCAAATAGTTCTAGGTGTTTCTTTGATATCTCTGAAATAAATTGATAAATTTCTTCTTGTATTGATTAATGGGAAATGCAGAGTAATAGAAAGAGTAAGATAATATTTTTACCCTTTAAAACAAATAATAATTTTGAGCATTGAAACAATTCAGAGAGTTTACAGAAGGCATAATGTATGTATGTTCATACATGTTCCTGTGTGAGTTTTATATCTAAAAAAACTTCACCGTTATTTGAGTGGGATTTAAGAAAACAATGTCATTAATAGAACCTTTCGCACATTAAATTGAACAAAATAACTCTATACTGAAATACTAGTATAATCAAATTTTAACTAAGTAAATCTAGAACTTATTTGATTGCTTTTTATATATCTCATAGTTTTTATATATCTATCTATCTATACTATTGTCGTACTAGTAGCATAACTAGGGAACATGGTGTAACAATTTTTCACATTTAGGGACAACCGGCAACAGGGTAGGGATAACAGCAACAGGTTAGAGATAATCGGCGAATCAGGGTAGGGATTACAAGCGTATAAAACAAGCAATGTTTGTACGGGCAAATTTTTTTATTTCCAAGGATTTTTTATTTTTTGTTGTTGAATATGGGTTTTTGCCACCAGAAATCGATTGGAGCTGGCTGGCCCCATGGCTGGGAAAAATCCCGTTTTCGTCCTAAAGCCTTTCAAAGTCCCCATATTATCCTTAGGAGATTTGTCAATTGAACAAAAATCAGCTGATAACTGTAGATATAAACCAATGTGTTTATATATTTCCATCATACCACTGCGATAAACGCTGTTTTCGGAACGGTCAGCTGTGATCGAAACTAGTTGATTCCCGGTGGGTTGGATAAACGTGTTGGTAAACAAAGCTTTCGGGACTAGATCGCGAAACAGTGGTTTTCGGGACACTAAACAAGTTAATTTATTTTTATTTTTAATAACAGCTGTAAATAGTTCAAATACAAGAAAAACAAATAACAACGTAGGAGGGGGTATATAGGTTAAAATTTATTAATTTTTATCCAAACTGTAAACTTATTAAAGGTGGTATGATGAAAAGTACTGTTCATAACTCGTCCGAAAATGGTATATCGTTGCTCGATCGAATTTAAGTACTCGGCTTCTCCTCGTACTTGAAACTCGATCTTTTTGCACCGATAACGACCACTTTTAGGACTAGTGACGAAATATACTACTACATCACTTTAACCTGTAGTTTAGGAAAATTATACCAAAGTGCATCACCCGCCGGCCTGGCAAGTGAGCGAAGCAAACGAGCTCGTGTTAAAAAAGGAAGAGGGTGAGTGAGTGGAGCGAACGAGCTTTGTGTGAGAACGAAAGTTATAATTTTACTGAGCTTAAGCTCGGTCCCCCTGATATTAAAATAAAAACTGCGTCTGTTATATTAATGCGCCATTATTAATATAAATATTGTTACGTCAAGGATTTTGTTTACTGTCGAATCACTTAAAGATGTAGCGTTTTAAGGTTTCATAGCACCATAAAGTATTATAGATAAAGTTATGTGGTGGCCATTATACATTTTATCACCCCATATACACTGTTGGCTGACAGTGAGGGCCGGAAGGGCCAGTCACCGCCATCTACGATGTCAGAGCAAACACCACAAGTGAGGGCTCACTTACTGCTAATGCATATAGGCTACCCTCACACCTCTATCGACGTCAAAAATTTCGTACTTACTACTTATAAATCATATTCATTATCAATTTTACTAAATACAGATTTAAATCAGGGAACATTTCATTGCTCACAATGTGTCATACTGATCATAGCAGCTAATAAAAATATTAAATATTTCAATCATATTTGTAGTAAAATACAAATTTTAATCTGAAAGTTTGTTGACCATAGTATAGATTTAACGAACGCACATTAGTAATATTGTTAAATTAAGGAAATTCCAAACAAAAACTATAATTTTCACGAAACCATTGAGGATTGGAGGTGATCCTAGCTGTCATTTCGTGTCAATTCACCATGAAAGTATTTGTTATAAAACACAAAAATTTTATAAGGACAGTTTACTTTGTTTGTATTCCCTTATGTATAACATTAGATTAGTAAAGATTGGAATAGAAAGAATTATGACTTGTAACTGGCACTTATGTATCTACAACATTGGGAAGGTCGGATAACAAGTAGACGATACTTCAAAGCAGCTATCTTCGATAGTATTCCTCGTAAATTATAGAACCTTGCCTTCGCTTACGCTAAACAACCATGATTATACATAAGAACATATAAAGAACACTTTTTTAAGTAAACACTTTACTGAATATTAAAGACAATTATGAAATTCATCATAAGGCTTTCTTCAACGAAGTTTGATCACTGTAAGGATTTTTGAGCAAAGAAAAACTTAAGATTTATTTAGTTCGTTATTTGGTCGTAATGTAGCTTGGTAATTTTTTTTTATTTCAATCCCATTAAGTTTTAATCTATTGAATTTTGTTTTAAGTAGTAAAAAATGAATCCCTCAAACAAGGGGAAAAAGTTTCTGTTCTTGTAACTTACAAAATGATTGTCACATACTGACAGGGGTGAGTTTTTGTTGTCGTGATTGTCGTCATTTGTGAACTCTATTTCCAATGGCTTATATTAGGGGCCTACCTATTTAGTTAGGTCACTATTTCAAAAAAAAGGTAAAAAGTACTATATATAAAATTAGATTTCGGGATATTTTTGGATCAAAGTTATGTCAACAAATGATTGAATATGTTAATCACAAAACACTAAACATTTACTATTAAAACCAGCTATACACTTATCATGTGGTGTTTTGTGATTTTCATGCATTGTGTAAATTATCATCACGAAGTTTAGTCTGTGTGGTTGACAGTTGGTGGCGCAGTGCGTGCTGCTGGCGTGCACCAACGTGGCGGGCGTGATGACGCACTACCCCAGCGAGCTGGCCAAGCGACAGGCCTTCCTGGAGACGAGGCAGTGTGTCGAGGCGAGGCTCACCATCCAGCGGGAGAACCAGCAGCAGGTGAGGGATATCCGGCGACAGGGTGGGGATAACAGCAACAGGTTAGGGGCAACAAGCAATAGGTTGGGGATAACAGCAACAGGTTAGGGATGGCAATCAGCGGTTTAGTGATAGCAAGCAACAGGTTAGGGATAGCAAGCTGCAGGTTGGGGTAACCGGTAGCAGGATGGGGTAATTTGCAACAGACAACAGACTAGGGTTAATTTGTGAAAGGATAGGGATATCAAGTAAAAGGTTATTGGTAACTGACAAAATTTTAGGGCCAACTAGCAATAAGTAAGAAATAACTATCAAAAGTTTAGAGGTAAATGCCAACAGTTTACAAATCATAACCAGCAAAAATTCTGTAATAATCTGCAACATATTAGGGATAGCCTGAACAGAGTACAGCTAACCAACGAGAGTTTAAGGATAACTAGCTACCAGTTAGGGACAACTAAAGAGCTTTTAGGTTGTAAATATCAACCGATTAAAAGAGGCAAAAGGTTAGTGATGGCTAAAACCAGATTATGTATAAAAAGCAATAGATTAGGAATAACTTGAAAATAGGTAGGTTATTGATAGCAATGGATACCTAATTAACATTCATAAATTACTTTTGGAAATTTTTTAAAAGGCCAATGATGTACCATAATAGAAAGTCAAAGAAATTATAAAACAATATAAGAACTGTCTTAGCATAACTAACTATTGTTCTACTTGAACTACAAAAGGATTTTTTGTATTTAATTTGCTTTTTAAAATTGAATATTGCATATGATTGAGAATATACGTGTGTTTAAATTGGTTTCTTGAAAACACATGTATATGTCAATTAATGTTTCCTCATATTATACCAACATTTTATTTTATTTTTAATAATAGTTTTTAAACTCTGAAGATTAATGGTTTGCAATCGCAAGGGAAAAGCTACTTTAAAAGAAAACAAAAAAGAGAGTAAAGATATTGACCAGGAAAGTTACATAAGTAATCACCTCAAAACATCTCAGATTCCCAATCCCGCTGAGTCTCCAATTTAATTTTGCCACCTGCACTCCAGGAGTTTTTAATATTATTCTTTGGGATCCTCTCTATTAATTTTATTCTATGTCAACATTCAAATGAGATCTCCCAATCCTTCGCAAGTGCTCTATCAAAAAGTTTGTTGGTTGTGAAGTGTAATAATAATTCGTAGCCTCTGCTCCAAGCTAGTTGAATCCAAGTCGAAGCCGCTGATGCTAAAATTAAGAAAAGTAGTTTATTAATTCTATAATATTTTAACTTGAAAGAAACAGGAACTATTATAAAGTTAGACAATTTAAAATACTGTAATGGATCGTGCTGTATTATCTTGATCACATTAAACACGTCCTTGAATGGTTTTACATCTGAACAAGTAAAGAGGTTGTTTTGAGCAAACTCATACAATATCCGGTTGCGTTGTAGGAGCGACTGCTGTTGTCTGTGCTGCCGAGGCATGTCGCCATGGAGATGAAGGCAGACATCGCGGGCAAGCCGCAGGACACCATGTTCCACAAGATATACATCCAGAAACACGAAAACGTCAGGTTAGTTGACCAACCAAACTCAAACCTGAGTGGGAATAAATTCACATCACTGATCTCCCTCATTCATTTTATTGGTGTTGAAAATGGGACTCTCAATTTATTGAGTGATTTATTCCAATTTAAAAGAGTGAAATTAAATTTTTTACCCTTAGCCCCTTAAGTATCCAAACTTTTTTTACTTAATAATAGCTAAATTAGTTTGGTGCTAGGATTTCTGTTTTTTCACCACGATTTTCTTATATCAGAAATGTAATGTATTTATACGTATACATACATTATTTAATTATAATTTTATTACATTTTAATAAAGTTGTCGTTAGTATTTTATACAATATTGACTCCAAATTATATGCATATTTAAAAAAAAATCAATTTGTATCACAATATTTTTCTTATTCTTAGGGATTTATATCGTCATAATGCATAGTGTGAAAATGTTGCAAAATTGTTTAGGAAAAATGTTACAGTTGGTTGCACGAGAAGTGAGACAGCCCAACAGAATTTGTGCTACATATGGGCAGGTTTGCTCTATATCATGCAACATTGTGTGGATTCATGATTATAATGATAGGGTCTATACAGTAAGACCATTACTAAGGTCTTCTTTTATTCAGGATGTTAAGCTGTCCATGTGTAGTACAAATTCTGATGGGCTGTCTCACGTCTCGTTCAACCAATTATACAAGGGATTTTCCATTATAAAGCGTAATTCTGTCTTGATAATTACCAATTTCCCTAATTCCACATGCCGAAACTTTTTTTAAATAATGTTTAGTAATATTAAGTTGAACACTTTTGGAATAGCTTTATTGCATTCTCAGCAATATTAGATTAATATAAAATTTAACTTATATCATTGATATCATCAGGAACAAAATCGCAAGTTACTCAAAATACTGTTGCATATTAGCAATTTATCTGATTACACTAGATAAAAATAAAAAGGGTGGAACGATAAGCAATGTGGTAGGGGATTATGAAGTCAAAACCAGTAAACAAACATCAAAACTGGCCGCATCGCATCGCCCAGCACTCATCATTGCTTTCACATAACACATGCATCACACTTGGGCTCGCTGCGAGCGTTTCACCTTTATCGTACATCAAGTGTTATTAAACGTTACATCGAATGTTTGATTTAGCTAAAGTGCTGTGTTGTGGTAGACCAGCATTCAGGTAATGGCGATTTGCTAATTACATATTATATTGATAACACAGCTTGTTAATAAAATATTAATAACCATTTTCATGAAAATGTAAAGGCAATTCTCTTGCATAATGAAAAATTAAATAGATAAATTGTATTTTGAGTGGTTTAGTATCAGTCCTTATAATAATCAAAATTATTTTATTAATCGTTGGCATTTCAGTAGTTTAACTAAAATGTTTACATTTCAACAACTAAAACCCATTCTTAATCCTTGCCTTTCTACGGCTTGTAACAACTGAAGAGATATATTATGTTAAATATTTTGTTTAGCAATAAATTATTTAGAAATTAAAATAGTGATGGATGTCACTGATAAGGAATATTAGTGCTATAAAGTGTATTTCATCTGCTAGGTACAAACTATTCCTACAGTATTTGTCCTTTATTCATATATTCGTATTCTTCAAAGGGTTTTTAGTTATATTGCTTTGTACGACATTAAGTAAAAATTTTTATCTTCAGCAGTAAACGCTTAATATTATAATTAATAATGAATGTTGTTTGTTTAGCATATTGTTCGCCGACATTTGTGGATTCACCAGTTTATCAGACCAATGTACAGCGCAAGAACTAGTAAGACTGCTCAACGAACTTTTTGCAAGGTAAAAGTTAAAATGTGTTTGTGTTTTTTCCTGTTTTTTTATTTTATTTTTTTAATTTTATTTTATAAAATTAGATTTAACAACAGCCAATCAACCCAGTAAAATACATATATCATTATTGTTTATTTTATTTTATTTTTGCCAAGTAACGTGTCCAAATAAATAAACTACAAGTTTTCAAACATAAAAACATGCAAAACTACAAAGCCATGCACAGAAATAATAATATTTTTATTGATATAGATAAATACATTATTCCAATATTGATCGTCCATTGAAACATCTGACTAAACTCAGGGCTTTTCATCGTAATTGACTGGGAATTAATTATTATTATTAACAGTATCGTTTCAACGGTTAATAAAATCCGAGCAGTTTTTATCAGTCTGTGAATAGCTTCTCGCGTATCCCATTATCAACTGCACTTTTATTGTTTCTCAAAGTTGTTAATTTTAATTATTTTCAAATACTTCGTTTTATCTCTATTTTGAATTGAATGCCTCATATCTGACTGAAACCTTAGAAACTAAACATATTTAATCATAAATGAATTTAAAATATATTAAATATTTAATATCCCAGGGGTTTTTTGTACTTGTAGCTTCTCCTATAATTTTCAATTGATTTTCAAGTTTTTGGAGTCGTTTTATACGGTTTGATCTGTAGTTATTCCTAAAAAAAAATGATGAAAATCCGAGTTAAAATAAAGACGCCATCCATCATTGAAATTAGAAAATTTCCCAGTAGGCTAACATTGGGATTTAGTTGAGCATTTAAAAAAACTGATAATGTACAGCTGTAAATGAATAGTTTTTGGTGATTACAATATTGGGATTGGTGATGTAGAATTAAACGTAACATTTTAGCAATGACATATCGTCATTGAAATTGCTTGATATCAAACTACAAGTACACTTGTTGATCTTTAAATCTTTACAATCAGTTATGTTTCAAAATTTCAATGTCAACACATTGAGTGACTGTTGTAGGTTTGACCGGCTGGCCCAGGAGCACCACTGCCTGCGTATCAAGCTGCTGGGCGACTGCTACTACTGCGTGTCCGGGCTGCCGGAGCCGCGGCCCGACCATGCCCACTGCTGCGTCGAGATGGGGCTCGACATGATCGACGCCATAGCGTGAGTACTCCATACACCAGCGTACACCAGCATACACAGGCAACAAGTGCCTAGTTTTAAATTGAGTAGAGTTACTGCTACAAGTTGAGTAGTACTATTTTCAGCCGAGTAACTCCTCACTAGTTTACTCCTTACCAACTTTCTCTAGATGTAGGCCTAGTACTATTTTCAGCTTAGTAACTTCTCACCTGTTTACTCCTTACCAAGTGAGAGTTAGTTTCCGGTTTCAACCTCAAAATAAACAAATAACCATTGAATGATAAATTTAGATATTATAAATAATTTGTACTGTCACATTTAAAACATAATGCCAACATTATTTCATTTTAAATTTCTTATTGCACAATTGTAACTATCAACATATATTTTAGGCTAACTAATGTAGTCGATCTAAAAAGGAAGAACTTGTTATTAGAACTTGTTATTGATGCAAGGATTTATTTCTAATTGAAATCAAGATGATGCAGAAGAACCTCCAACCTTACGTATATGTTCATTTCACCAAGACATTCGTGAACTGGTGAGATTTTCCACACAAAATGCATTTTTATACATATTTACGACAGTTGTAAATGCAAATACTCCTTGAATTACAGATTAAAATTATCAACCGGATGTGCAAAGTTAGAAAGACCTTAAAATTGCATTCATTCTAATGTACATTTAAGAAACGTTTTGGCAAATAAGCAAACTCACTATTCACTTGATTGACAAATTGGGCTCCTATGTCTTGCCGTTCGGACGTAAAAAATTTTGTCCTGTGATGTCAGGAGGATTACAAGAGTGGTGCGTTGTGATGTTGTGATGTCGGCTAGATGTCACAAGTACTGTGCTGTGATGTCGGCCGGACGACACGAGTGTTGCATTGTGATGTCGGCCGGACGACAAGAGTGGCGCTTGTGATGTCGGCTGGATGTCACAAGTGCTGCGTTGTGATGTCGGCCGGACGACACGAGTGTTGCATTGTGATGTCGGCCGGACGACAAGAGTGGCGCTTGTGATGTCGGCTGGATGTCACAAGTGCTGCGTTGTGATGTCGGCCGGACGACAAGAGTGGCGCTTGTGATGTCGGCTGGATGTCACAAGTGCTGCGTTGTGATGTCGGCCGGACGACACGAGTGTTGCATTGTGATGTCGGCCGGACGACACGAGTGTTGCATTGTGATGTCGGCTGGATGTCACAAGTGCTGCGTTGTGATGTCGGCCGGACGACACGAGTGTTGCATTGTGATGTCGGCCGGACGACAAGAGTGGCGCTTGTGATGTCGGCTGGATGTCACAAGTGCTGCGTTGTGATGTCGGCCGGACGACACGAGTGGTGCGGTGTTCTGTTCCAGTTTAGTGCGAGACGTGATGGGCGTGAACGTCAACATGCGTGTCGGCATCCACACGGGCCGCGTGCACTGCGGCGTGCTGGGGCTGCGCAAGTGGCAGTTCGACGTCTGGAGCAATGACGTCACGCTGGCCAACGTCATGGAGAGCGGCGGCATCCCTGGGTGAGTGGCCGGCAACACACACACACACCAGCTAGCCCCTTGGAGACTAGCCTACACTGATGTCTGAAGGTGATAGATCTATAAAACAGCTTCAACAGGAGAACAATAAAGTAATATTTAAACTGTTTTTTTTCTTTTTTTATAACAAAGCAAAACAATTTTATCAGTGAAACTATATCGTAGAGTTCTTCCAAGTATTTGTGGGGTTCACATGTGATTTGATGTAATGAATCACCTTCAAATGAATTATATTTACTTATGAAGTGTATAATGTGATGACCTAGATACATTTTTAGTTACATCATTGTCTCATTCTAATAGAGATAAGTAATAAACTGAGAATAATCACATTTATTATAGAAGTAAAATCACTTTAAGTTAGTAACTTTTTTTAATAACTTAGGGGAATCACATCATAACTTAGACAACAGCGTGATACAACAAAAGTATCCTAAATTGTTACTAAACAGTTTAATGTGGATGATTTATTAGTAGCCGTTGTTCGCAGAAGAATACACATCACCAAGGAGACGCTGAAGTACCTGGACAACGCGTACAAGGTGGAGCCCGGGAGGGGCGGCGAGAGGAACTCCTACCTGCGGGACCACAACATCGAGACCTACCTCATCGTGCCGGGGGACACGTTCCGCACGGTCGGTACACCGCTCACATCTCCCAGTACCCGTACACTGCCCAAAGCAACAACACTTACACAAAACTGTCAACATCTACTTGCAACACTCTCTGAACAACAGCAGCCCTTAGGCCTACTTGCATTACTCTGCTTCCAATGCATTGTCATCAGCTATAATAATATTTTCTATTTACGAAGCTTATGTTTCCTGATTTTCTGAATCCTAAAACTTAAAATGTGTACTGTATAAAAAAATAACAGTTCATAACCTAAATAACTGTTATAACAGAGAATTATTATGACTCTGAAGTAGTGAACTGAGTTACATTAACCAGTGTAAATTGATGTGGCCAAAACGGATTTCCATTTGTTAATCATTTAATATATGTACGGGTTTTCTTTTCTTACCTTTCTTCAATTATCTATAACAATACATTAAATTTATGTTCTAATTACTTTCTTTTATAAAATTGATAGCTTCTTAAGAGATAATTTTTACAATATACTTTTCAAAATGGTTAAAGCGTCATAGTAATCGTTGTCATTAAGAGTCATCTTCACCCCTGGGCCAGTAACCCATTGTTGCGCAGTCGGCAATGTTAATCATACGGCTTTTATGCTAAAACATGGTCTTGTATTCCCCTGTTTCGGACGCCGTTTTTCAACATATTTTCTTGAAATTTGGTAAGTGTTTAGTTGAATAGTTATATTAGGTTTCTCATACCTCGGAATTTTGAAAATTTAAAAAGTATTACTCTCTGTGACGTCGCAAAGTAACTCGATTTTCCTTAGTTAATATTTCAAAATTTAGTAAAATTTTCAAAATTTCGAGGTATGAGAAACCTAATCTAAGTATTCAACTAAACACCTACCAAGTTTAAAGAAAATCGGTTCAAAAACGGCGTCCGAAACAGGGGAATACAAAACAATGTTTTAGCATAAAAGCCGTATGATTAACATTGCCGATTGCGCAACAATGGGCTACTGGCCCAGGGGTGAAGATGACTCTTAATAATGAGTATAATGTATTATAAATAAATATATCATTATTATCGTCATAATTTAATAATTATTAATAATAGTACTAATAATGATAAATTTTTAATAGGTCACCAACAACACACGTAAATTTTTTTTATTTTTATCTCTCTCATGATATATAACTTTGTTTTTACAATTTATTTTATATATTTTATTTACTGATGATTCAGTTTTAAGAACTGCTTTTTGACCACTATAGTTGAGTTATGTCTTGTAACAAATAGTTTTAAATAACCATGTTTACACATAATATTTTGTTAATTATCGTATACTTCACCGAAAGATTTGTTTGTTAAACATAAACGTTCTTAAATTCTACGTTAATTGCTTTTGTAAAAAGGACAAAACTAAGTTGGCTGACCAGACAACTTTTCTTTAGTGACTTTTATGCTCGAATATAGTTAGTTAATATTTGAGTTGGCGGCGGAGTTGGAGGGGAATGTCGTTGTTTAATGTTCATGTTTAACTTTACTTGTGACCCACAAGTTCCCTTTTCTCATTTAACAAATATTTACTATAAAAGTTTTAAAATTGTTTTCCTCGCAGAGTTGTTCTGTCACTTTTGAAATCGTTATGGTAAAAAGAGCTATTCCGAGCATATTGAGTTTAATCAGCTAGAGTACGTTTGTTTCAAATACTGTCTTCGATGTTGTTACAAGGAAATAAACAAGTTTTTTGGTGATTTTTGTCATTCCTTTTATGAAATCATAACATGTTATTTTACTTTCATTATAATTTTCCAGAATAAAACGGAGATGTAAAAAAATGTAGCCTATGATCAAGGATGCACAGCTGTTTTAAATTGCCCGAAACAAGTTTTTTTTTCTATAGATGACAGCAAAATATTTGAAACCATTTTATTTACTAGCTTAAGCCTTTTTGCTTATGTATATATTTTAAATATTTATTAGTTTTTACATATTTATAAAGGCTGCAACACGTTTTAAAGTCGATTATTTTTTAGATAGAAAGTTTTATCAAAATACCTTTTATTTCGCACGAAACCCATTATCAAGATTTAAGGGTCGAACAGCAATCAGCGGTGTATGCTTATTTCCTCCTACATATTTAGAAATTCGAAATTTGCTGTCCTTTAAAACTTATTTAAAGTAACAATTTGATTACTTACAAGTTATTGATTGGATTGTTAAATAATTTCACGATCATTCTAAATATTAAATAATATAATTATTTCATTTTAAATAAAAAATTTGAAATTTTTAAAGAAGCTTATAAACCTTGTATAGTATAGTAAAATGTTATTTCTTAAAAATATTTATCATTATACTATAGCTTACTTGGCATACTTTGCAATGCCAGTTTGAAGAATCTTTTGCCTTTCGTGTGAGCTCGTTCGCTACACTCACTCGCCGTCTGGTATAGCTCGTCCACTGCGCACCCTAGCCGCAAGTTTATAATATCCTCTATTTTTGTTATTGCAAATCTTGCCTCAATAGTTTTAATGAGAACAGCTAATAGAATTAATATATTCATTCCTACATATCATCAAATGTTCCAAGACAAAAATGTGAGTAGTGGCAATTTGTTAGTTTTGGCATGGTAACTTTGAAGAAAAGTGGTGTAATGGAGCTCCATGGAGGAGCCTGGACGAAAATTCTCATGTATACTATTCTTCCTGATTCTTAGCTACCTCCCCGCCAATTTTCAGCCAGATCTTTTCTACCGTTTTAGTATAACAAACAGTACTTTTTTATGTAATGGGGTACATAGGGTTTCCTATTGATTCGTCTTGCTTTTTTAACTTGGCTGTTGTGATTAGGGTTTTGTTGTTTATAGGTTATTTCTAATTTCAGAATCAGCAGCCGCTGAAGAGGCCAGGGAGCGGCGGCTTCACCATGAACGGCAGCGTAGCAAAGGAGCTGAGGGTGATGGGGCACAGCTCTCAAGCGTCAAAGCATAACAAGTATGTCCCTGACCAACCTATCACTGATCTGAACTGCCAATTCAAAAACATAATATTCAAACAAATCAAAGTTTAAGGTGAGCGAAAGGCTAAACTAAATTAGGTACTATAATACAAGGATTGTCTGTGCAGATGTATTCCTCATTATCTCGACATCTAACGGGTAGATTTAGCTTAAACTTTGCATTTGTGAGTTTATTTGCCCCGAAAATGAGTTTAGAAACAGCATTTACCCCAGTATGAATAGTTATTAGTATAAAGCTAAGTTTAAAAATTGAAATAAATTGTGATTAATAAAGGCAAATTTATTACTTTGACGGACTTTGCTGGTTTTTTTACATAACTAGTCTACTTGTTGCTGGAAATCGAGAAATTAATTTTGATACAATACAAAAGTAGCATTTAGTTCTTAATCAATGGCATCCGACCAATCCAATATTGTGAATATTAGTAATCACAAAAACTACACGTATTTACAACTGTACATTAGATGTTTAAAATGTTCAACCCAAACCCAATGTTATTCTAATGGACTAATTTCAAATTTAATTTGTGTATATTTACGTCCGATTTTCATCAATTTTTGGAGGCAACAACTACAGACCAAGCCCTATCCAACTACACGAAAATCTTGAATATCAGTTGAAAATTGTAGGAGGAGTTCTCAACGCAAAAAAAACCCCTTAGCGCTTTAAATAAGTATAGATTACCGGTTACTTTATATTGGTCTAAAGGTTTCCATCAAGGCAACGAAATAAAACGGAAAGTAAACAAAGATAAAAGAATGCATTAGTTTTGAAACTGCTGTCACACGGGAAAAGGTATAGTTGGTGTAAACTTTAAATCCTGATTACCATTATACTATAAGAAAAGAGAATTAAAACCTACGAGCAAGGCTTGGTTAACCCGGCACTTTCTTAATAACTTTCTTTGTTATTATTGAATTTGTTAGTTATTATTCATAGCTAGCAGTTGCCTGTCACGGCTTCGCCCTTGCATTTATTTCATATGCAATAAAATCCATTTAAGACCAATAAAATCTTCTTCCTAAGAATTATATTAAAACATTGAAGAAGTATAAACAGAGCATTAAATTTTGCATATTTTTTTAGTAAGCACCTATGAGCAAACAGGATCGACCATGCCAAATTACAACCCGATAGGCCCTATAGTAGTTTTTATGTCCTGTAGGGTAGGCCCTAGAGGACTTCAAAAATCATATTTGCAAAACCGTTTCTAGGAATTTAGTAAAGAGAAACATCCACGTTAAATTTCAACCCCTTAGGCCCTAGAATAATTTAAAGTCTAGTGGAGCAGAGCCATAAAGGACTTCAAAACCTACATTTTATAAAAGCGTTTCTTAGTTAGTGAGTACATATGAGTAAAGAGAAACGTCCACGTCAAATTTAGACTCCGTAGGCTCTATAATCATTTTTAAGTCCATTGAGACGGAGCCCTAAAGGACTTCAAAACCAATATTTCGTAAAACCGTTTCTCAGTGAATACTTATGAGCAAAGAGGAACGTCCATGATAAATTTCTGCATTCTAAACAACAAAAGTTGTAATTTATGTATGACTTATCTGCAATCGATGATTTATATCATGAATACATGCAATCGCTGGTACCACTTTAAATGCACTAGCTTAACTGAGCGTCAATTCTCAGACATAGCTAGGAAAGTAATGACATGGACTTGTGTAATGTGTGAAAATGAAAAAGAAAAGCTGCAAGACATCAACCTAAGTGTGAAGGAACTGGAACAATCTTTGTCTGACCTTGGAGAAAATATGGATCCAAACACATCTTTGACGATTGCTGCGGAAGCTGGAAAATTACTTCTGGCTGAAAATGAAAAACTAAAACAAGAAATACACTCCCTTAAATTTACTAAAGATCAAGCTTATCTGTACTTAAAGGATGAGTATAGAGAGCTTGAAATGAAGTTGACAAGTGCGATTGAGAAATGTGACCAAACTGTGAAGTGTAAAGATGAAGAATTATCTGTTTTGAAAAACAAATTAATGTCATCAGAAAGGTCTCGAGAAGACCTTTTAAAAGAAACAGGAGCATTAGAGGACAGACTAGCAAAAGACTACACTATCTCTGGAAAAGTCTTTGCATTCCAAGCAAATAGAAGTAAATCTAAATATTAAACGGGATTTAGAAGTTTCAGTTAATAAAACATCATCTTTACTTGAAGAAAATAGAGTCTTAATGGAGAAGATTTCATCTCTAAAGGAAAGCCCTCCGAATCAGCAGGCTGTGTCTGAAAAGGACCAGGTCATAAATGAGTTAAATAAGAAAATTGATTATCTGGAGGATCTTGTACAATTTTATACTGACATACTCTGTGAGAAGGAAAAAGAAATTGAAACAAAAAACGCAGTCATTGACGAAATTAAAGTCTCATTGGAGGTTATGGAGAGTGCGTGGAAAGTCGATAGAGACACTTTGGAAAACTATCTATCCAGAGATCCGAATGAACTCAAGAATTTGTACCAGCCAGGGGATGTGGCACTTAAAACTGCTAATACTAAGATTACTACTACAAATTATTTTAGTCCGCTAGCAACTCTAGAGACCTCTAGGGAGAAATCTTGTGTTCCCCAGAATCAGCCAGAATCTGAAGTAAAACAATCATGCTTAACAGAATCGAAAGCTCAACATAGGCCTATTAGACCTAAATCGATTGGTATGGGTAACAGGAATTCTCTTCCTAAAGTATCTATTGAGGCTGACAGTCAAGCCAAAGAACTTGCACATTTTCTGGATAAAGTCATCTTGGACAAGTTTCAGGTTTTTGGCCATATTCAGAGTGGAGCTCCGCTTGAAGTTATTGTGGAATCTTCAGAAAAAAATAGTGATTATAAAACCTATAATAAGAGCGACTACCTATTGTGGATTGCAGGAACCAATAACGTGGCCAATAATTTGTTCAATGGACAGGAATTATCAACGAGTAAACTTATGGAGTTCATAGAGGAAAATGCTCGCAAATACTCCCACGCCAACTTGATTTTGGAAACAATCCCAGAACGTTTTGATACGCAAAAATTTTCCCGAGAGAACAAGAATATTGATGAATTAAATCATTTTATTCGTCTTCTAGTCAGCAAATACTTACGTCTTGAGCTTCTAGATTTACACCTCCTACTACAAAGAAGACACCATACACCACATGGTCTCCATATATCAAGAAGGGGGAAGAGATTCGTTGCATCCCTAATCAAGGACATTATTCTTCCTGCAAAGTACAAAGGTGCCAATTTTTCTGCCGTAGGCCCTACTGCTCAAACTGTTAACCAGTCTCAAGAACCACTTCAAAACCAATCATCTTTACTGGTCACTCCTGAGATAAATGATGATGAGATTAGGCCCTGTACTTCAGTGGCTACCCAGAACAACTCAGAAGATGGCGTGATCTTCTCAACACCCTGTGGCTTCCCGCCTCTGAAACATCACACTGCAAGTTCTTCACTGGGCTCAAATCTGAATGTGTTTAGTGCATGTGCCAGCAAGTGTATACCGGTAGTGGAAAATAAGTGCAATTTTTAGGGGCCAATCAAGTGCCAGTGCTAGCTCTCAAAGTGTAATGGAAGATAAGCCTGCAAATGGGATTAAATTTATGGTAATTAACTGTCAATCTATTAGAAATAAGCTTGATGAATTGTCAGAAGCTTTAGAGGATTTCAAATGTAACATAGTTTTTTTTAAGCGAGCATTGGCTTTCTGAGGAAGAAATATCATTATACATTCCAAATAATTTTGAATTAGGTTCTATTTTTTGTAGGCCTTCAGATCCTCATGGTGGATCAGCCATTTTAATTAACAACAATATAGTTTTTGACATGGTTGATGTGTCACATTTAGTGCATGTTGAGGTCCTCGAAGCTTCTTGTATATTTATCCAGGATTTTGATATTGTTTTGATATCTGTCTACCGGACTCCTAGCTCAAACTTTAACATGTTTTGTACAGCTCTTGACCGCCTTTTAAATTTTATTGTTAATAAAAAACCAAACTGTTCCATTGTAATGGGGGGTGATTTCAATGTTAATATTTTAACACAGGATGCATTTACTGATCTTTTTTTGAATATCTTAAAATCTTACGACTTATACTGTGTAAATAATACACCAACTAGGGGCAAAAGTTTCTTGGATAATATTGCAACAAATATCAACAAAACTAATTACAGACAGATGCTGTGGAAATATAAAATTTCTGATCATGACATATTGTGCTTTGAATTTTTTACTGTTAAATCACCATGTACTAAATTCAAGGAAGTATCTTCTAGGAAATTAGATGCAAATAGTATTTTTAGTTTGTCCTACAATCTTGCTCATTTTCAATGGGATTCACTTTATAGTATTTCTTTTGACGATGAGGCTTTTGAATATTTTCTTAGTACTTTTTTAAATATTTACAATCAGTGTTGCCCTAGGCAGACAAAGAGAGTTAGTGGTAAATTGAAAAGGAAAGGTGCTCCTTGGTTTAATGAAACACTACATAACAAAAGGAATATTCTCATACTGATGAAAGATGTTTTAAAAATACCTATCTATCAAAATAATGTCCATGCAAGGTTAATATTAAATAACTACAGGAAAATGTACAGGGCAAGTATTAAGCAGGCAAAAATAAAATACAATGAAACCTTTATTGAAAACTCAAAGAACAAATGCTCTTTGTTGGCGAGTAATTAAGCCTGAATCTGGTTTATTAAAATATGGAAAGGATCCACCTCCATCTTTTACAGCCGATCAATTTAATGATTGGAACTCAGATTTTTGTGAGCAGCTCTTGTCAAAATTTTCCACGCAGTATTCTAGTGGAAATTTTACCAAGTTTTTGAAGAGTTTGGGCAGTTTCTGTAATGTTTTGGAGCTGAAGTCTCTTTCTTTCCCGTGTCTGTTCAAGGTTATCAAAACCTTGAGCTCCTCAAAAAGTGAGGATATTTTTGGCATCTCAAATAACGTTATTAAGTCTGTAGCCTCAACAATCTTGGAAACCTTATCTTATGTAGTGGTTAGAGTGTCGGTGAAAAGATTCAAATTCGCCAGTTCTCTAATCGGTAGAAAATCGGGGCCTTCAAAACATACAAACTCGCTAGTTCTAGGAACTAGCGCTCATCCCCTGGGGAACCCAGGAATGTGGCCGTGGCCGGTCGGTCGGGCTCCTCCACTCACTCACTCAAGGTTATTTCCTGAACTGTCTGAAAGTGTCAAAAATGATTCCACTGCATAAAAAAGGAGATAGAAACAGCATTTCAAATTACCGACCTATCTCAATCGTTCCCGTCTTTTCTAAAATATTAGAATTATGTGTGAAATCTCAACTTTTTCAGCATTTTGATGGTTATAATATTTTAACAGAAAATCAATTCGGCTTCATCCCTCAATCCTGAACAATCAATGCTCTTGAATGTGTTGTGACAGAGATTTTGACCTCTTTTGAATCTGGTGAGCATCTAGATATGGCTATGGTAGATTTGAAGAAGGCTTTTGACAGTGTCCCTCATAAGATTCTTCTAGAAAAACTTAGCTATTATGGTGTTAAATATAAAGCCCTTCAATTTTTTGAGACCTACATTTGTAGAAGGCAGCAGATTGTTGTTTTAGACAATAATATTTCAAATGCTATTGAAGTTTACACAGGTATTCCTCAGGGTTCTGTTCTAGGACCATTTCTTTTCATAATTTTCATAAATGATCTCCCTAAAATATGATTTGTAAGACCATTCTTTATGCAGATGACACTTCTTTTTTGGTTCCAGGGAAACATCTCAAAACAGTCGAATTAGGTTTAGATAGGTCGATTAAGGAGTCTGCTTCATGGTTTGAGTTTAACTGTTTGGAAATAAATGAAGATAAAACAGAAATCATATATTTTACCTTAAGTAGGACCATTAGAGAGCAGCAGCATCCAATTCGCCTCTTGGTAATCAATTTTGAATCCACATTGTCATGGGATTTTCATACTAGGTCAATCATTTCCAAATTGTCTCGAATTTGTTATTTACTTCGGGAATTAAAAACTTCTGTTTCTCAAAATATGTTAGTGATGGCCTATTTTAGTTTTTTTCATTGTCATCTGTTGTATGGAAATATGTTTAGGGGAAATAGCCCTGGTGCAGTTCAGATTCTGCTATGGCAAAAAAAGCATTGCGGATTATGGCAGGTGTGTCCAGTAGAGAGAGCTGTAAGCCCTGGTTTAAGCATTTCAGCATTTTAACTGTTCAAATCATTTTCATCTTTTAGAACCTTTTATATGTTAGACAAAATGAAGACAAATTCACTTCTAGAAGTACCATTCATGGTTATGGAACCAGGCAGTCCGATGATCTTCTCATTGCTCGGCCAAGGTTGCAAAAATTCGCCAACAGTCATAAGTACCTACAGATTAAAATGTTAAATAAATTGCCAGTACATTTCCCCAAATTAGATGTTAATGCCTTTAGAAGACAACTTATTGAGTTTAAATTTGACTAGGCCTAGATATATGTATATTGTACAGATAAGATTTCTGTTGTACATATATGCTAACCCAATCTTTTTGTAAATAGTAGAATAAGAATTGACGATGTCTATTGTACATTGTAAAAATGTTTGAATGACAAATAAATTTCTGATTTCTGATATAACTCCATTTCTTTTTTAGATATTTTAAATGTTTGGTCATCAAACAATTTTCGAAGTCTTGGCTTTCTTTTGATATAATAATCGTTAGTATCTGTTAATTTTGATACATTATGTTTAAAAATTTTATTACATTTAAGTGCAATACATTTAATTATAGGTTAAAAATTCTGTTGATTTTGGTTAAAAAAGTTGTGGATCATTCAGCTTCCATTAAGCTCCTGATGATAATAAAAATCGGGCAAGGTCATGATGCGCTATATAACTTTATCCAACATAATTTTTAATCATGGTCTTCTGGAATTGGAATTTAATCGAAGACATTTTTATCTAGTTCTAATAAGTTATGGTATTATTTTTGGTCCTAGAATCTTAAATACATTGCTGACTTCCAATCACAATTTCGTTTAATAAACGCAAGAAGGACAACCAATGTAAATTGTCTTAATATGTTCCCTTATATTAATGGTCAAAATGTATACGTCCATGCACAATTTCAACCTTATATACCCTTTGGTTATGGAGATTCTCTGATACATGAGTGAGTGGTATTTGACAAATATATAGTAGATTACCAGTTATTATACATAATTACCAATTTAATCACTTTGACCGTAACATGTATACAAGGGAGATATATTTATCCATCCTTTTAATAAATTTGTTATTAGTGTTTCCACCCATGTTTAGATCTTTAATCTGAAGCATACATTTAAATTTGTATCGCATTTTCTTACCTTTTGAGTTTGAGGTATGCAATTGACGTTGAGGACTCTAGTGGCATTTATTATTCCTTATATCAATTGCAGGGCTTTGCTCTACTGACGAGGTTGGTTTCAGATGACAATTCTCTGTCCAACAGCAGGCTGGGTTTTGGAGAGAGCATAGAGGAGAAGGACACGGAGGACGAGGTGAACGACTACCTGATGAGGGCGATCGACGCACGGTCCATCGACAGACTGCGGGCGGAACACTGCCACTCCTTCCTGCTGCGCTTCCGGAAACCGGAAATAGAGGAGAAGGTAACATACTGTGTCGTAGAGTTTACTGCAAAAACTGTCCCGTATAAAAATCTCAAACCTTCCTAATTTTCATATAATCAATTAGAGACAATATAATTATGTAGATGAATTTATAATCGGTACTGACCATAGCAAAAATTGTTTCAGTACATGAGAGAAAGAGATCGAATGCTCAAGACGTATTTCGTGGCGTCTTTATTCATCTATCTAGCGATAACAGCCGTCCAACTTTTAGTCCTACCTCAGTAAGTAGCCTACTTTGTAAACAGAATTTTTGTAATATTTATATCAACAGGAATCGTGAGTTAGTGCAACATTTAAATAGTCCATTATATATGAAGAGGATTTTATAATTTAAATATTTGTAAATTTTAAGGGTGTCATTTATGAAACTTAAATAACCATGAAGAGTTTATTGATATCACTAACCTGTTAATGATTGATGTGTGCTACTTTATAAAACCTGTTTAAGCTTCTCAAAATAGGGTTTCACAATAGAGACTTATTACTAATAAAATTCCAGAATCTTTGATGACAAGAAACTGCAAGGGTAAAATACTGTCACGTTTATTTAAATTTCGGGTAACGAGGAATGAAACAAAAGAATTTGATGATAATACAGGTTGTAACCAAAGCATTGAGGTCATATTTTTAGCGAGTCTTCGTTTACAGTATAACGCTTGGCAGAGTGGAAACAAGATATTGTGTCTTGCTGTTTTGTTTTGTCATTTTTTTATAAATACATATAGAACTAACGAGTGTAAACATTGACTGTAATATTTGGATTAATATAAAAAGTAAACAATTAAATATTTAGAAATAAATGATTTAGTTTTATAATTATTTCTAAAATTTAATTTTTAAATTTTTAGATTGATTATTTTTCTCTCCCGCCTGTTGTTGCAGTACAGCCCTCTTGTTCGTCTGTTTCCTGATCGGTCTCGTGTACATCGCAGTGGTCAACGCCGTCGTCCTTGCAGAAAACACAAGGTGATACTAACATATACACTAGTTATTTTAGGACAAATCTTCACGCAAAGAGAAAATGAACAGATCATATCATAAAAACCATTTACTCAAATTTAAAATAAATTGTCCAATTTCGTCAATGATATTTAACTTAAAATGAAGAGAGGAAATTATTATTTGAATGCAAACTTCCTGTCACAAAGAACTTCGAAAGGTGTAATAATATCCAATATTACCCGCGATAAGAGAATAGACTACCCGTCGAGTACCAATAAAGAAATATTTCCCTTCTTATTGATGTTTTAAAAGGTTATTCAATATTGCCTGCAATATTTTCGCCCCACTGAAATGTATCTAAAGTTTTTCAACTAATCGGGTTTTAGAGAGAAGCGGTGAGTTTGAAATTATTTTATTGGAGATACCGATAAAAACAATATTATCGTGAAATCCCTGTTTGTGAGGGAAATAGGAGAAATGCATTCTCGATTATGTCTCATAACCCTTGTTTACAATTTCTAGTTAATACGTTTTATTTTTACTGTCTCGAGACTAGTGATGCAAACTGAAGACTGCGGTGCTGTTTATTGATGGGATAAATAGAAATAAGCTTAATTTTAATATGTTTACATATGTTTTTCGTTTTTATCTGATTATGTAGTTAAAGCAGCTACCGTAGATATGATAGAAAATTAATCCTCAATCCTATATATGTGCCGTGTATTCCATGAAGATATATATATATATATATATATATATATATATATATATATATAGTTATACAAAAACACAATCCTCCTCATTTCATCATGCATAGACACAATTTTCCTCACAAAATGAGGAGGATTGTGTGAGGAGGATTGTGCTTTTGATAGACGAATCGACACTTTTTTCCTCATGGCTGTATAAGCGAAAGACACAATCCTCCTCATGAGCTACACTTTCCTCCTCACTGCGCAGTAGGTTCTGCGCATACGCTGCCAACATTGAAAAACCAAATAACTCATTCTTGTAGTAACTACGTATAAACACTTTCCTCCTCACGGGCTGCACCCACACGTGTTACTCATGATTTCTTCTTTGTCTGTTAGTAGCGCTTGGACGCTCGTAGTGGACGGGGGCATGTTGCGGCCGGCTCCGCTCCTTCGCGCGTCAACAGACCTATTCACGGATTTCAAAACGCGCTCCCCACCCTTTCAAGGTCATTGGCTGTCACATGTCACTTCCGCATTGCGACGCACACCTTCCTGCGCTCCAGCCTATTCAAGTTTTGCGCACGGAAATATAAACGCTTGTGTGGGGTATGATTTTTAACGTAAATACATGTTTAATTTATTTCTTTGTCATAACTTTTTTACTACGATTGTACAAAATTTATCACACCGCATATATAATCTTCATAACAATGCAAAACAACATAAAATACAATAGTATAATAAATAAACAACATTTAATAGCAATAGCTAATCGATCAGTTACTTTTGATTCCTAAACCGGTAATTTCTTTAAAGAATGTTACATATTATGGGTCTAATCCTATGTTTTAGCACACGGCGAATCTAATTTTAACATTTCTACAATTGATATTTGTTATAGTTTTCGTAATACAAGCAAAAACTCGGAAAAACGTATGGAATTTATTATATACGTCTGTTTTTTAAATATGGTAACTTTTAATAGTATCGAAAAATTGCAATTAACCTCCTGATCAATAATTTTGGTCCTCTGGTATTTCGTCGTATCTCATCAAATAAAAAAGATAAATTATGATATAACATTAAATAAAATTTTGTTCTCTAAAACGGTAATCCCTTCACTGAATGTTTTACTTAATGAGTCTAATCCTATGTTTGAACACATGGCGATTCTAATTTTAACATTTTTACACTTTCAAATTTTTATATTGTTCTAGGCCTAATTTAAATTTTCTCAATTTAAATTAAAACGTTTGGTTTTAAAAATAGGTGAACTTATTAGAAGAGAAGAAGAAGAAAGAAAAAACAGTTCTTTATTTTTCAATCATAAAATTGAGTACAAAATGCTTTCAGAAAAATTAATATGCTAAATTAATTAAAAACCTAAGCAAAATTCCTACATTAAACATATTTTAAATGCTTTTCGACAGCAATATTTCACTGCACTGGTTCAGCAATAGTCCAATGGAATGTCCCAGGACAACTTTAAAACTGTTTTATAATAGTTGCGAAGTTGACATTGGGTACAGCAAACGAAGTTGTCATAACACTGTGGTAAGTCTTTAGACTGTCCACTATGACAATTTCTCTTCTTTCATAATCCATTCATGTTCAAGACAGCGGAGGGTGAGGATTGCATCGGGCATGGAAACTCCTAGCTGGAACATGTGTTCTAGACAGCGGAGGGTAAGGATTGCATCGGGCATGGAAACTCCTAGCTGGAACATGTGTTCTAGACAGCGGAGGGTGAGTAATGCAGCGGGAAGGTAAATCCCTAGCTGGAACATGAGTGGACAGTCAGTTGGTTGTCCGATTAGAGGGCAGAGCGGACCGTTGTCACAGTACACGGAGATTGGCCCTCTGAATGGTCAAACGGCCGTCTGAAATCCTGTCTCTCACCCTTTCTTTTCCTTCAATATCCGATCCTTTCAGCGTCTTGTGTAAAATGCTCATTAGAGGCAGACGTGCATAACGATTCGGCCGGGGCCTCCTTATCCACCAATAATAACAACAACAACAAGTCCAATGGACTGTCTGCTAGGATGAATGCAGTTATTTTGCAACAAGTAAACATACATGAAAAGAATATATCATCAGTAAAAAGTAAATAATAATATTAATACATAAATACATATTTATTTATTTTTTTACGCATATCCTGAAAAGATAAAAATAGAGCATATTTAAGAATAATGGACCAGCTAAAATCCATTTTAAGGATGGCTAAATCGATATATTTTTATTAAAAAAATTTTACTTCTGAGACCAAATACTATCTAAACTTCCACGCATTCATAAGATAATACCCAAGACCCCTCCAGTCCCTCCCATTTAAGTATGAATAAAAATCCTGCCTTGACAGTTCTCTGTTATGAAGGAATCTCTCTCCAAAGTAGTGGGGTTTTGCCGGTTCTGGCGCAGGTCAAGGCCAAGCGGTTCGAACCGGCAGTTGTGGTTGACAGTGATGGGTGTGTTTTGTAAGTGGGTCAAGGCCATCCGGAGGGAGTTTTAAAAAAGTGGGAGCCGCAGGGGCTCAGTCGGGGCGGGGACTCGGGACGGGTCGGATCGGAGCGGGAGCGGGCGGGCCGAGGGAGGGGTTGTTTTTTATTTTTTCGTTTATTTATTTTTAATGAATTTAAATTAAAATCGTGTCGTTGTTGTTGTGCAGAGAGGCGTTGGAGCGTCGTACACCGGTGACGCAGTAGTAGACGCCGAAGGTGATGGCGAAAAGGAGGTAGACGCACAACATGCACAGTACGCATTTGAACAGTTGCAGCAGGCGGACCATTCCTCGTTGGTTTGCCGCTTCCAATTGCAGCCTGTTGATCTCCAGTCTGAGTCTGTCCTCTTCCAATCGTGATTTGAGCGAAACGTCGTCCATCATCTTTGTGTGCGTGTTTTTTTTTCTTTCGTGGTGGGGCAAAAACGGGAGCGGTGTTGACGGTCGGAAAGTTGGCGATGAAATGAGAAGCGAAGACGAGCGCAGTGCATATTTATTGTAGAGTGGTGGGGGGTGAAGAAGAAGAAGAAAAAAAAAACAGTTGTTTGCGATTAAACGTCATTGTCAGCCGTGTCGGACGCTGCAGCCTCGGAAGGTGGAGGAGTGCTGTTTGCAGGTTCGATGTCCTCGCTCTCCATCTCCTCGCATTGTGGACAATTGTAGGAGATCTCCACAGTCATGGTGATGGTGTTGTGTGGAGCGTTGACTACGTCATTCAAAGTTTCAAAAATATCCCGCAAGTCTTGTTGCGACTTTACGGTAAATGTATTTGTACTTGTCGCTAAAGGAAAGCCGCTCATCGTTCGGGAGTTGGCGAACAAATGGCGAGCGGCGGTGAGGCGGCCGCCTATACTCGGTAGGGGTTCCGTGGTGGGGGGAGAAAAGAGTGGGGGGAGGCCAGTGGTGGGGCGAAGCCTGAGTGGGGAACGAGGGAACTTCGGTCATCGCAGTTCGCCGCGAAACGCCGTCGGGATAGGTTGTGGGAGCCGTATGAAGATAAGCGCTAGCTGTAACACAATGTAGAAAATAGTAATACTTTGTTTGTAAATTAAATATTAAATTTATATTTAACCAGAGTCTGCATTTCTTGTTCCTCGTCGTTTAATTCAACAATTTTAACACCATTATTTGTCTGTTCCTCTTCCTCTGCACTTTGTGACGATGAAGACATGGAGGTGCCGGAAGAAGATGATGAGGATGAAAATATTTTGGTAGGATTGACGTATTGCACTGTGATGTTGATCCATCTTAAAGGATAGTTATCAATGAGTGTGAGTAAGTTTTGGAATAGTTCTTCCATTTCTTCTCTGTCGGTAATTAAATGTTGAAAGGAAATGAATTTATCATCCATGTTGTTGTCAGTGCGAGTAATGAAATAAGAATGAGAAGCGTATCGAATGATCCGTAGAATATATGTTGTAAAAAAGAGTGGTGGGGGGTAATCTCAAGGTCAATCAAATGGAGTTTTAAAAAAGGGCTGCAGTCAGTGACTACAGCTATACATCTGAAGCTTCAACAGGATCAGAAGACCAATCTGATCTGTACTTGCATGCACTTATGATGCATGTACAAAAGTCGTCCTTATAATATGCATTGCACTCTCGACAGTTGACAAGTTTTTCCGGATGGAATTTGATACACCTCTGGGGACAGCAAGTGTGGAAGTATCGTGATTTAAAAATCTTGAAGGTTCGCAATTCCGGTGGCGGTAGTTGCTTTGTCTTGCATTTGCAGTAACAGGATCCGAAGAATTCGCACTTTGTACAGGCTAATCCGTCTACCATCCACCTCCCTAAATCGGTGCATTTCTGTTCACAACAGTAGCGAGGCGCGTCCTTGTTTTTCTTCTCTTCCATGTTGCCGCTTGTAAGTCTAGGCGAGAAATGAAGTTGTATAGTATAGGATAGCGTGTTTTACAGATTAAGAAAAGTGGTGGGGGTAATCTCAAGGTCATCCAAATGAAGTTTTAAAAAAGAACATCTTACAAATGTAAGATGGTTATTTTTATATATTTATGATGCAGGTTTGTCCTTTTCTTCTTCTTCAGGTTCTTTCTTAATATTCTGTTTGTGTTCTTGCTTGTTTGCTCTAGCCATAGCGATGAGTTCTTCAGTGGATAGCGGATGCACCTCTGGAAACTTCAGGATCAGTTTTGGTTGGAACCCTTCTCTAGTCAATACATTGAGATCGGAGCTCATCTCTTCTACGGTTCTATAGTCCTTTCCGTAGATCTTTCCATTGAATTCAATCATCATTCGGTATAACATGGTACCAGTAGTTGTTACCGCTGCGACTGTTGGAAAGCAAATGATGATTTTGTTTGAGTTGAACACTCGTTTTATAGCGAAATTTCACAGCGACGAGTTGTAGTTGTTGTTGTTATTTTGCTTTGACATTTAGTAGTATTTGTGGAACTTCACATTAGTTTGAGTAGACGGAGTGGATGTTGTCCCCGTCTGTGTGGGAAAGAACACTTCATCATCGCAGAAGTTTTGTTTGGAAAACATCCTCTTGTTTGTGACATAAGTGTCGACATTCAAGTGATAACCACCGGCAAGAAGAACTCGCAATTCATTAATGAAATTGTCGAGCTGTTCAAAAGTTGTAATGGTGGAGGTATCGTATGATGCACACTTGATCTTGAGAGACATCTTGCTATCACCGACGATTGCACAAGCAACGGAGATGTGTACAGCACTGAAGGTAGTCGTAGACTGAGGAAATTCCCACGGACATTGCTCCATTTATATAGTTTTTGAAACTAGGTCAAGGCCACCCGAAATTGTTTTTTATATAAAGCAACATACCGATATGTGTACAAACACATACCGATATGTTGCTTTATATTTTTTATTTTTTTTCTTATTGTCGTTTATTCAGAAATATTTGACAAAGGTGTACAAGAACAATAGGAAATTACAAATTAACTGTTGGCAGTGGGCATGACGTGAAGTGTGAGCTCTGTAGAATTGCTTCCGCTTGGACCGTGGGATGCCAAGTAGAGAGCGCCGGGGTGGATAAGGCGTAGATCTTCGTTCTGCAGAAGTTGGACAAAGCGTTTGGGAAGAAAGATTTGAAATTTCGGTTCATCACCGGGCGAGTAGGGCGCTTCACTCAGCGTACAGTTGATGGCGTCTCCGACAGTTGTTTCCATCTTCTTGATGGTGTGGATGATGTAGTGCTTTTCTTCTTTCAATTCTGAACATCTCTTGGTGGGTAGGATGGTAGACTTGGAATGTTTGTTAAACTGATCAACAAGTGATTGTAAAAACGTCTGCGATGCCATCTTTACTTCTTCTTTTCTGTTGATAATATTCTTACTCTTGCGAATCTGCGTGCGAGGTGTTGACTGCTCGGAGGCTAGAGTAATACTCATGCTGGGTCATGCCCGTCCCCTCGCTTTTATATCCTCCCCATCCCCCACCACTCTGTTGGAGATACGCGTTCAAGCGATAAGCGTTCTTTAAAGCGCATTGGGATTGCCGATGTTTGAAGTTCTTCGATGAAATACAAATGTTTGCAAAGTGACACTGGAAATCCCTGTCCACCTGAACATTTAACACTTCATGGTTTGTAAACGCCTGTATCCAACTGGCTTTCTCCAATCCTTTTGTGTAGATAATTTTAAATTCTTTACAATAATGATTCATAATGTGCGGCATCATACTGTAGTGTATAAAACCTTCGTCCCATCTCAAGTTGTGAAAGTGTTTTACCAACCATTTGTTTGTCACTTTCGCTTTGGTGGTTAACCTGTTGAACAGTAGAGGCGGTTGGAATAAATAGTGATAAACTACAGATGTATCCATATCTAAAACTACTAACTCTTTTATGATAAAACTTCCGTCGTTACCGCGGAACGCTTGAAATTCAATTATACCTCGTCTTACCTCCATTACTTCCGATTGGTTGGAAAACGAAACTCGTTTATTCATGACGAAGGTTGGTAAACGACTGTTTGTAAAACCGTGGTGGACATCCTTTTATAGTGGAGGTTGTTAGTTTACTAATTGTTGCACGAGTCTTCTTCATTCATCTCTTGGGCTTGTTCATCTATATTAAAGTTAGTTTGATAGTTGTGCAACTGTCTCCACATATCAACTTCGTGAGGTATTCTATTGAAGATGGACGTATCTACAGGACCGTATAGAATCGGAACATACGGCTGTCTATCCAATGTATCGGTCAAATACTCTTTTATAATCGCGCTTGAAAATATCAGCTGTTTTAGATATCTTGTTATAGGACCGGTAGCACAACTTAGACTGTAGAATTCATCTTTTGTCAGGTGTACCTTCATGTCGTGCTTGGTTAAATCTCGAAAGCGAACGATTTGTCCACCTCGATGTTTCACTATATCGATTTCGATATTCGATTCCAGCAGACTTAATTTCGTCCTTCTCCCAAATGTGTTGTTACTCAAATAACATTCCAAAAGATGTAGATGTTTCCTAAACGATTCCCAGGAAATTTCAGTGAAGGCCACCATTTTGGATCCATGATTTAAAATAACAGTTGGTGAATAATCCAATGATTTTATAACTCCGGCGGATACGCTCTTTGTCATACACGAAGAGATGGGATAGTAGATCCTGAGAAATACTTCTGCCAAAATATTGGTGGAAATGGTGTCGTCGATCTTTCTTCTTTTTACTCCTTTTTCAACTTCCTCTTCTTTTTTCTTGTGTTTAAACTTGAGGAACTCATCCATTTCTTGTTCAACTTGTTTTTCTATATCCAAACTATTGTCAGCCATGAGAGGCGTAGTTTCTTCTTCGTTAGTATTTGCAGTAGGCGAGCTCATCTTGCGAACGATGCTTCCCATACGACGGTCAGAAATATAATGAGATTTTCATTCTTTTTTTCCCCTTTTATAACATTCGCATCAACCTCAAAACAGTTTTTTACAACACATTTTTAACGATTCCCGTTAATGGAGTGTACGTCACTATCTTGTCATGTAAAATCAGACAGTATGCCGAAGTTCCATCCGGTACTGCTTCTTCAAACTCCATTTCAATTTTTATATCCACACTTGACGACTTTACGGATTCATTTTGTTTTGAACAATCGATAACGATTATCGGAGCTTTTGAATAAAACTGATCCGGTGATAATAGCGGTGTATTTGTCTTTCCGTAATATGACGATTGAAACCTCGCATACATATCGTATAAAATGGAATAACGTTTTTTGCTGAACATTACATTTAAATTGTCATAAGGAAAGAATTGAGAGTTTAGGAAAACTTTGCAATTTTTTATCTTGCAATGGTCAAATTGACCGGCGTGCGAAGTTATAACATCTTTTCGTTTAGTCTGGAAACCGAGTATTATGTACCGTGCCCGTTCTAGATAAGTGGACGTCTTCACAGTCCATGTTTGTCGCTCTGTTTGAGGTAGTGTGGGATATTCATGGAATTCCCAACTTCTAAACGGCATGACGATATCACGGTCAGATTTCAACTTTCTCAACAATACGATTCTGTGTTCATCGGCTAATCTGACATGCGGTACTCTCCACACGACTTTATCCAACTGTAGTTGCCATTCCAGTTTGGCTTCCGTAGTTCCAGGGTCTGCAAGTATCAAGTCCTTGTTAGTTGAAGATCTGAGTAATACCAATTCTTGTTTGACATTTATTATTATTCGTCTGTAATCTTCAGCGAATCCCAAAAGCAAACGTAAAGGGACATGAAAGTCAAAATGACCATTGGAATCCGGTGTTATAGTGTCTTTATCGGGAGCAACCCATCCGGCGGTGCCTATTGAATTTTTCTCATGCGGTGTTAATGATGTTAATCCTTTCAGTGTCGTTGTTAGACCGACCTTTTTTGTTGAATCAACCGTCACTCCTGATGTTTCATATCTTATTTCATCAAAAAGATATGCCATCGGGTTATTTATAAATGGAACCGTTGAACCGGTCTTTCCATCCAATTTTAATACCCGTCCTTCGATGTACAAGTAACTTTCACACGGTAACGTGTAAATGTCCTGTTGTTGAATGGGGATCCTTATTTCATCGTTATTGTTTAATTTTGATGAAGTGTAAGGGTTGTGCGTGTGATATTCCTTCTCCCATAGTGTTTCGTCGAACGTCGGTCCTTGAGATATATCCAGGATATCCATCGTTGGTAAGTCTTAGTCCGATCTTTTGCAGGAAACGAATGTTGTCCGGTGTTAACTCGTCCAATGTTGAAGAGCTACTGAGGTCTCGGCTCTTCTGTTGCGGTTTAAATGTCAATCCCATGTTGAACTTATGACACCGCTCTTATGTGTAACCGTATTGTAATGGTTTCTCCTCTAAAGTCAACACTGTTACCGTCCTGATCCGATATGTTCAGTACGATGTCCGAAATGAAACTGGTGTTCAATGGCAGGTATATTAGGTTTTGTGGTTTCTCAACTATTTTAAAACCGGGAGCCACTGTTGGATAAAATGTATGCAAAATATGTTGGTTTACTCCATCTCTATACGATCCGTGTATAATATTGCATGTTATATCAATACTGTTCACCTTCAATATTGTCACTGTGGTATCGCCTGTATGAGTGGTTCCAGGATCTAAGACTTTTCTTTTCTTGTTTGAAAACCCGAGTAAACTGGCGATCGACTGTTCCAAACTGAAGTCTATATAATACTTTGAAGTGATTTCCGCTTTTAAAGTATTGTTATTTCCTTTTATACTGATATTTTCTTCTCCTAGCTGCTTCTGTAATACTTGGTTTATATCGTCTATTTCATACGATCCAGTAGATAAAGTGATTACCTTCAATTGTGAATAATTTCCTTTTTCGTCTTTACTCTCGTAATAATGTAGTAAATTGTTTTTTCCCTCCGTGACGTTGGGAATTGAATTGTACGTAGTAAAATCCAATAGTGCAGCTTCCCACAGTCTATCCTTGGATAAACGTAGTGCCGGGAAAAGAGTGCTTTTCAGTGTGGATGAATTTCCACTCAGTGACACTGTATACGATGACATCTCAAAGTTGACTGACACTTTTCGCTAAAAACTCCAAACATAAATGTCCGCATATTTCTGTATTGTTGGGTTGTTCTCTTTTGTAATTGTAAAATATATTTCTGGAGTTCCGAAAATAATGTTGAAGTTCTTTCGGCGGTGGTAGATTGCCGAAACTGTCAAAGTAGTAAACGTTTTGTCCGAGTTTCTTATAGCATACCCAATGAGTTCCTGGACCATGAGTGGAATCCAAATTTACTATTCCAGTTTCGTTTTTCCATATATTATTTGGTAATGCGTCTTTCATAAAAACTCCTCTAAAAAATGGTATTCTTAAACATTTTACATAATTTGATAATTGATGATTTGTTAAAGCTTTATTTGGAATTATCAATTGATTGTTCTTATTTAGTACACACGGTATGGTCTTAGGTATAGGCCTGCTCCGTTTTTTACCATCGACCAAACGGAAGTTTTCTTCGCCTTTGTTTTACGAGTTCTACGACGTCTTTTTTTAATGTTTCCACCTCTTTTGGGAGCTCTTTTCTTTGCAGGTCGTCCTCTACGACGTTTCCCACCACCGAATTTTGTTTTCCCCTTCATGGCTGTAGTAACTGCCCAAGCGGCTGCTTTTTCCGCAATGCTCGCGTCACTTGATTTCACTCTTTGCCAAGCTTTTTCAGCTAGCACTCTATCCGCTATCGATCTATTTTTCGAATCTGTAAACTTGGAATACGCTATATCGTGTTGTTTGCAGGCCTGATCCAATTTATTAATACCGGGATCTCCTCTTGCTAAACGTTTTGCCAACTTAGTTCCGGGTCCGCAATATTGATAGCCTCCGGGCAGATGAAATTCGTATGGTAAAGCGTCTATTGCTCGATTTAGAACAGCACCAACAGGAATCCGTCTTAGCAGGGTTAACGCAGCTGATGTTATACCACGTCCTTTCTTGCCGCTGTCTTGACGACGACTGAGCGTTGCGGTCTTCATTATGTCGTCTTATATAACCAGCGTGTTTACTCCACGAGCTGCTTTACATAAATGAATAACACATGCACAATTTTTATATTTAAATACTTAATTATTCAAATTAATTATATACTGATTTATAATTCTATTTTTAATCCAAGCTTCTCGTTCATCGGGTTGAATCATCACATGACTCGTTGTACTAGCTATATGATTGTGGGTATCGATAAGTAAATTGCCCACTATTCTTATTAAACAGTCTAAAGTTACAGCATCTTTTGGATGTTGGGGATCGTGTAACTGCATAATACGTTTATCATTACACGTGTAAGCAGTCGAATCACTTTTCGACGTTGTTATGACTTGTCCAATAGTAGCAGCATCATTTAAATCTTCTCCTGGTAAAATATTAATTATTTTCTTCATCTTTGCATCATATTTGGTCCCAAAGTGTTTATCCCAAGTTATTGTTTGTCTTAATGTAACACAATCATCATCTTCATAACCAGGATAAATATCTTTTATTCTTCTATTACGACCATTGTATGTACCTAATGTATCACCACTCGCAATTAATGTTTGCACCATTAGAGGTACATCTGTATCTTTTATACCAAATCTTCCATTTGTTATTGTTTTATGTCCTGCATCCCATTCATCATTATTTCCTTGCATTAAATCAAACTTTTCATTTCCATGTATAAATGTATCTCCTCGCTTTAGCACGGCATCTTCATGTTTTACAAAATTTGATGTTCCCCTTTTTAATTCTTTAGACAATTGTTCCATAGTAACAGCGTCTTTTGGTTGAGAAGCGAACTTTACATTTGACAACACTTTCCCATGACAATCGATTTCATCACCATCTTGTAAAATACAGTTGTCCTTGATGTATTTCAGGTTTACAGCATCGCCGTCTTCCTTTGGGTATCCAATGTCATTTATTATAAATTTATAAAAAGAAAATCCGCGTTGAGTCTTTTCCGGTATTATAGAATGTAAATATTCTTTATTAACTGAATCTTTATTATTTTTTGGATTTGCCACGTTTGTTATCCTATGATTCCCAGCATCATATGTCTGTCCATCTTTTAAATTATTACCCCACTGCAATTTTAAAGTATTTGAAAGTTCAGATGATAAATACTCTTTATTAATTGCATCAGAACTATCAGTTGGTTTACCAACATTAATTATTCTATGCGATTTGATATCGTAAGTATTCTTGTCTAATTTCAATGATGTAGAAGTAGCTTCTTTAACTGTTTTTAAATTTGCTCCATCAGTATCTTCTTCTGGATCTTTAACTAGTTTTAAACGTTTATTACTTATGTTATAGTCACCTTCAGGAGTTTGTGGTAAACCGCCTCTTTTTCTGTCTTCTCCGACTTGCACCCCTAACGCGGAGTACCGTCCGAACTTGTCGACACTCATGTTAGAACTGATACATTATACGCTTGCAACTCTTTTATATCCGCGGGCAATTATACGACTATGCCGCGATTCCTAAGTTCATCAACCAGAGCTGTCACACCCCTCACACCTTCATTGCTAATTTGAATTTCTTATTGAAAGGTTTGGGATGCCACACTTCAGCTTAAAGCCCTTCAATAGTGAGTTCTTTGTACAATAGAGCATGGATTGGTCAGCAAAATAAAACATGTGAAAATTCCAGGAAAGATTTATTTTACATAGATTCATTTTACATTACTCTGCGCAAAGATGCGAAAAAACCAGAAAAAAACAAACTAACAATGTTACTCAGGAGCTAAACGCTATCAATTACTTTATAATCTACCGCCAATTAAATTACTCTGGCCTATTTACATGTCCTCCTACACATAGGCTACGTAATAAAGTCCTCAATTTACATAATGTCTCTCTATATTCCAAATGGGGCCCCAAAATAAAAAAAAAACATGCACTGGTGTACTCATCACTTAGAAGGTCCCAGGGTGCCACATCGGTGACCAGGGAAAGGTCCGAGGGGTCGGCGGATCGCCACGTGGTCGGCTCACGGTTTCAGCAAGCAGCGACAGGTCCCACACCACGGTGACCCGGTGGGATGGAGCGGTACAGGAACAGCATGTGGTCCTCGGTGACCAAGTGCCTCTGGCGCCTACTGGAGTGACTCCACAGTCCACAGTCGATGAAAGCCGGAATGACTCCTCCAAGGGGTGAACCCTGTGGAAACTCCCCCATCTTACAACCTGGTACACAACTTCACTACTCCCCTCCCTAAGCCCAGTGCATGTGATATAAGAAAAATTAATTAAACTTATTTTTGTCTCGTGTTTTTCTCCAAAAAATTAAAGCAATTATATAGAGTACTGAAATCTTACATTTGGCTGTAGAGTTATTGACGTGTACAATATTTAATAAATTCGAGCTCTTTATTACTTGTAGGTCTCTAATTTATTTCATTTGAAAATCTCCTGAAAATTAACTAACCTTGAACAATATTTTCTTTTTATTATTTACAGAGTAGATATACCATGAAATTACATTTAAATTGCTTTGTAACCATTTAAAATCCTTCATTCATTTAATCCTACATACTACATAGTAGTCTGTCGGATAGAAATTCTATTCAATCCTGGATAAAACAATATTAAACATACAATAAAACATTACGATCTCAAATACATCAAATTAATTAATTAATATTTACGTCCTCGTTCAATGACTAATTTTCCACAGCACGTGGTCTACTCTTGAAACAGTTTTCTACATGCTTAACTACATCAGTTTAGATAACAATCTGATAATTAATTATTCAACAATTGAATAAAACTCTTCTGGAATAAAGGATTTATTTTTGTCTTAAACTAAATAAATGAAAATCTTACCTCCAAATGAGGGTACAAGGAAAAACACAGTTTAATGTAGATCGCTGCACTGCTCGTACCACTGATTAACCACCAAATGAGGCCTGGCCGCGGTCGGGACTCGCCTTTATCGCTTCTGCCGTCGCACGCATTCGCTTCAAACTTCAACGGTAAATTCAAATCTGTCCACCCCTCCTACGTCTTGAAGTGAACTGTTCCCGGCCTCGGACAACTACCGCGTCTCGACTTGAAAATAATAATTGTTTCTCACACTTAATTACTAACTAAAACTTTTTCCCACGTAAAATAAAATAAAAATCCTGTAACGAATAATCGTTACAAATCTCCCCTTTTAAAACAAAACTTTCGTTTTCCCCTCAGTATAAAACGAATATTTGTTTTCCTTTCTCATTGAAAATTTTGTAAACACCGAAGCTACAAAAATAAAAAAAAAACTTCTCACTCCCCCTATCAATAAACCTGGAATTCCGTAACCGTATTCCTTGGCGCCACGCGCCGGCCGCTCGCCCAGCGATAACGCTATCTCACTGATGGGACACTGATAACAGAGTACTCCACTCCTCCCTCAGTCAACTCATTTTAAATCCTTGGTCATTCATAATTTCCTTTTACTATTTATTGCTTACTCACACTAACTACCTTGTTACATTTAAATAGTGTAACTTTGCAATTTTTTTTTTCTACTCTCATGAATTTACAATGCTTTCCAAGAAAGTTTTCCTTTAAATTGAATATTTCCACAATCAAATTTAATTGAACAGCTTACAGTTTATAATACTATTTACAGTTATGAACATAAAATACAACATAACACACAATCAAATGCTTAGTACCTAAAGAAAGTGTTATTTTTTCTAAACTATTGTACAAATATTTTTGTTTAAAACTAAAAATTTTACACAAGGGTGTCTTCCTGTTTCCGGAATAAGAAACAACTCCTGGCCACGAAGCAGTTCCTTTTATCGGATTAAGCGCAATTATTGAAGACAGGTGTTAAGATTGTTCCAAGTTCCCTGCATGCCGAGATCTCAGATCAATTTATCCCTTCTGTGTAGTCAAAGTAGCCAACAATGTATGAGATTGATAGCTGTTTATATTTCCAATTTCCTTCTCCCCCTTTTACTCTGCGTTCCATTCCAACCAAACTGCCACGCTTCACACTCAAGTGTCAAACCCCGCGTTCCGTTTCAGGCTATGTTTATTTGGCGAGTTATTGCATAACCTCAGGCTTCGCTGATAAGTCCTTTACCCGGCGTTCGATTTCACAGCTGATTCAGGCTTCACCAACAAGTAAAAGGTTTTTATTTTCAAAATAAAACTTTCTTTTGATACTCTATTTCAAATCCTATTATTATCTTAACAACTACTATTTACAGCCCGGGCAATATTATTTCTATGCTTTCTTGAGTTGATCAACATGAGCTCTTTGTATTATTTTGCTGTTGCTTTCCTTTTGTAAAAGTACTGTCACTGGGGTCAGGAAATAAATGATTCTAAACTTCTCCGACCATTTGTATGCTAATTTTGCTTGAAACTTAGCTGCACGATTGCTAATGTGATGGAGTTTGACATAGACTGTGTCAAACAAATTGAACGGATGTTTTACACCCTCCTTCAACAATCTCCGCTGCTTTGTGTTCGCATGAGCTAATCTTAGGTTTTTTATTGCCCTATTAAATTTCAACTTCACATTTTCCTTATCAGATGGATCACCCACCAGATCCTTAACTCCCCACATAGTCGAGAGACTACAGTTAGGTTCAAAATTGTACATCAGCTGAAATGCAGTGTGTTTAGTTACATCATTCACGGCCGTATTTAGCGCCAACTGTATGTAATGTAAGTTTGTATCCCACGCATCATGGCAATCATGATGTAGAGCTACCATACTCTGTTTTACCGTTTTTATATACCTTTCACTCTTGTTTGACTTTGCATTGTAAGCAACAATTCGATGCAACTTAATCCCATACTTGAAACAGAAATTTTTAAAGGTGTTTCCTCTGAAATAACTAGCGTTATCGGTTACTAGCATTTCCGCAGTTCCCACATGTTTAAACACGTGGGTTTCGATCGCTTTAACGATACTACTAGCTTTAGCATCTCTGAGAGGTACTAACCACACATATTTCGTGAAGTCGTCTACTAAAACTAACAACATGTTGTTACCATTTTTGCTTCTGGGAAAACTGCCCGCAATGTCAACATACAATTTACTCATGGGCTTATCGCTTTGATAATTCACGATTTCCCCGTGGTATACTCGCTGCGCTTGTTTTGACCGCGCGCATACTTCACATTGTTTCACGTACTCTCTAACATCATCTAATAATTTTTCCCAATAAAAATTGCTCCTGATTTTATTCATTGTTTTAGACACTCCTAAGTGACATCCGGTACTAACGCTGTCATGGTAGTAATGTAATACCATTTTCCTTAATGCACTCGGCACCACTACTCGACCTTTGGTTTTGTTAGGGGGCTTAAACAACAACACGCCTTTTTGAATAGTAAAATGTGTCAAGTCCTCTCCCCTTTTTATTCTACTCATTAATTCCATTATCTCCTTATCGTTAGCCTGATGCTCCCGTAAGTCTGTAAAAGCTAGCGGATAATCAGTTACAACATTTATCCCTTGCGATTGCATGACTTCATTTAAATTATTTACAAACTGATCCATTTCATTTACTTTCTCATCAGAAATCTCTTCTTCAACCTCTATGCTAGGATGCCCTTCAAACATTCTGGACAAGCAGTCCGCTATTTTGTTATCCTTACCCTTTATGTGTCTAACCTTAAAGGGCAAACCTAATATTAATTCTGTCCAACGACCTAGCTTCCCTAGTTTGTTATGGTGTGATAAAACCCACGAAAGCGCCTGATTGTCGGTTTCCAGATAAAATGGCATTACTTCCAAATAGCTCCTAAACTTTTGAATTGATAAAACAACACCTAATGCCTCCTTTTCATATACAGACAGGTTTAACTCTTGTTTTGTAAACTTTTTTGAATAATAATGTATTGGGTACCTTACACTATCTACTTCCTGCAATAAAACGCTTGCGCACCCTACTTGGCTAGCATCCGTCTGCAAAATAAATGGCAATTCATAGTTTGGGAGTCGTAGTACGGGAGGGTTACAAATACATTCCTTTAACTTCTGGAAGTTTGTTTCACATTCCTCCGTCCATTTAAATTTTACGTTTTTCTTCCGTAATTCATTCAACGGAGCACACAATACGGCATAATTCTCTATGAATCGAGAATAAAAATTAATCATTCCTATGAACCTGCTCAAATTCTTGGAATTGGTGGGGCTCTTATATTCGCGAATCGCTTTCGTTCTCTCAGGGTCTATCTTTAAGCTGTTATGAGACACCCGATGTCCCAAGAAACTTATCTCCTTAGCTGCGAATAGTACTTTGCTCGGGTTAACCGTTAGATTAGCCTTAGATAAACGTGTTACCACTTCTGTTAAGTGTGCTATGTGCTCCTCAGGGCTTTTTGAAAATACCACCACGTCGTCCACAAACGAAATAACGCTTATGAATTTCATATCAGAAAACACTCTGTCCAAGTAACTCGACAACAGCCCTGAACCCAAATGCAATCCATATGGACAACGAGTGTACTGATATAGCGAGTAAGGTGTGCTAAATGCAGTCAGGTGCCTGCTCTTCGGATCCAGCGGGACTTGGTAGTATGAATTATTTAAATCCAGTACTGTATAGATTGACGCGCCGCTGAGATAATTAAAAGATCCCTGAAGTTCGCCTATTGGGTGTACAATCGGTTCGATCTTTGAATTTAATTCTTTATAATTGGTCACTAAGCGATATCCTTTTCCCTCGCCTTTGCTTACCAGAAAACTGGGAGATGAATACGATGACAAACTTGGTTCGATAATTCCCTGCTTTAAAAGAGAATCTGTTATCTCTCGCATTATCTTCATATTTGGTGGTGATACCGGATATGGCCTTATTTTAACAGGTGTTTTATCCTTAAGTTTTATTTCACATTGAAAATCAATTGCCTTACCGATCTCGTTGGTAAAAACGTGGGGATTATTATCTACTAAATTTATAATGCGTTCTTTGAGCTCTTCACACCCGATCTTTAATTCATGTATACCTTCCTTTGTCGGAACCTTCACAGGATTTACATCAACATTTAAATTAAAAACATTTCCCTCATCAAATGCAAAATAACCAAGATTTTCTCTTAAGTTTAAAATCAGTCCGGTTTTCTCAATAAAATTCACTCCTAATATTACATCCCAGCTTACATTTTCTGCAATTACAAACTTAATCGCCCACGACTTATCTTGGATCTTTATCTTAACCTTACAAACACCGATTATTTCAACCGGTTCATTTGTGGCAGTCGTGCAATTAATCTTATCTTCCGAAAAATTGATTATTAATTTACTGCTGGCTAACTCTTCATATACCTTATTGTTTAAAATATTTACTGAACAACCAGAATCTATCAACGCAAGTTTATTTACACCTTTACCAAAACTCACATTGACTGTAGGTAAATTGTAAATACCTCTCTTCGTCTTAAACCACAGTTTATTTCTAACCTTTCTCTCCATCTTTTTCATTTTAATCTTTTCTATTTTCACATGCTCTTTAACCCCAACATTATTTACATAATCTACAGATTTTCTCAATTTACTTATAACCTTTTTCCTATTTACAGATCCTGTTTTATGGAAGGCACTCTTCCTATCTAACAGTTTTCCGAATTTTGGTTTCCTGCTGGCAAATTAGCAACCTCCCTACTAGCACCTTCCCTCCGATAACCGCCGCGAGAAAATTGTCCTCTACCGTATCCTCCCCGACTTTCTTTGTTTCGTTTCCAGCAATCCCTAATCCTGTGCCCTGGTTTAGAGCAATAAAAACACACCTGAGTATCACCGTTACTGCTGTTAATTCCCCGAGATCCTGTTATGTTATTAACACCTCCCCTATTTACATAACTCCCTCGTGATGGATTCCTTACTTTTTCGTCGCGTTCTTTATCGCTATAATCGATGTTTTGCGCAAACATACACATTTTCTCTAAGTCTTGGAATGTTTTTGGCAGCCCTTGGAATACCAACTTACTCCTATCATTCGGATTGATGCCCAAAACAATAATCTCGATTAACTCCTCCTCAGAATATTCACACATAAGTATTTCGACATTTCTCTTAATTTCGCACACGTACATGGCTAAAGGTTCATTCACCCGTTGAGGTCTATGTACCATATCCCTCTTCAATTTCTCATACATTCCGCGCGGAATAAAGTATCTTAACAATGAGGTCTGTGCTTTTTTGAGACTGGATCCGGATTGAATAAGGAAATTGATTTTACCCAACAAAGGTTCGCTGACATAACTCGTTACTAAATCTAACACCTGAGTCTCTCTTAACTTACCATGCAACTTAATCTTATTTATTACATTAATTAAACTTAAAAGTTTAACATGGTCAAGACCGTTAGTGTTTGGAGGAATTTCTCTCAAAATCCTTTCTAAAGGATTTACTAACTTTGTAAATAATTTATTTCCTTGACTGACTGAGGATTGAGTTGAGTACTCCCCAACAAAGTTCGCATTACCTCGCTGGTTATCAGTTTCCCGCTCATTAATCATCAAGGCCATCGTAGCCTTATCATCGTTTACCCCATGACCGGACCCCTTCAACAAACCGGATTCCGGCAAACTACTATTCGAAATAAAAACATCATCACTGATTTGATTTGCTTCGATTTCCAACTTACTCTCCTCGGCTTCATGGCTTTCGCTTAATTTTCGCAAAACCTCGTCCACCGCGGCCCTATCTAAATCATCCACCCTTTTACAAAGCGCCATTTCCCACTTTTCTATCTCGCCTAACCATTCGTTCACCTGTTTCCGAGGTTCTTCCGATAAACGCGATTCCCCATTTTCTAGCAAATTATTCAACCTTCGCTTGAGATGACCTACCCTCTCCTTGAGTCTATGCAAATGAACAACTTCTTTAAATTTTCCCACGCCAGAAATTATTTCTTTGAGCTCTCCTACCTTCTCCCTACAGTTATCTAACTCGATTGAAACCCTTAAAACCGTTAAATTATTCCAATCTGTTGGAATACCCTCCTTTAACGCTTTCCTAAGCTGTTTTCTCAAAGTTGCAACAGTATTATCTATCGTCACAGCAAACCCTCGCCATTGCAACTCATACAATAACTCATCCTTGAGTAACAGGTCTACATTAAATGCCATGATTATTTATGAACTTGATTTATTTTATTTTGCCCGCACCACGCTCTTATTGTATTTGAGTTACTAACTCACATTGAAAAGCAGAGTGGCGCACTTTTGTCACACCCCTCACACCTTCATTGCTAATTTGAATTTCTTATTGAAAGGTTTGGGATGCCACACTTCAGCTTAAAGCCCTTCAATAGTGAGTTCTTTGTACAATAGAGCATGGATTGGTCAGCAAAATAAAACATGTGAAAATTCCAGGAAAGATTTATTTTACATAGATTCATTTTACATTACTCTGCGCAAAGATGCGAAAAAACCAGAAAAAAACAAACTAACAATGTTACTCAGGAGCTAAACGCTATCAATTACTTTATAATCTACCGCCAATTAAATTACTCTGGCCTATTTACATGTCCTCCTACACATAGGCTACGTAATAAAGTCCTCAATTTACATAATGTCTCTCTATATTCCAAATGGGGCCCCAAAATAAAAAAAAAACATGCACTGGTGTACTCATCACTTAGAAGGTCCCAGGGTGCCACATCGGTGACCAGGGAAAGGTCCGAGGGGTCGGCGGATCGCCACGTGGTCGGCTCAAGGTTTCAGCAAGCAGCGACAGGTCCCACACCACGGTGACCCGGTGGGATGGAGCGGTACAGGAACAGCATGTGGTCCTCGGTGACCAAGTGCCTCTGGCGCCTACTGGAGTGACTCCACAGTCCACAGTCGATGAAAGCCGGAATGACTCCTCCAAGGGGTGAACCCTGTGGAAACTCCCCCATCTTACAACCTGGTACACAACTTCACTACTCCCCTCCCTAAGCCCAGTGCATGTGATATAAGAAAAATTAATTAAACTTATTTTTGTCTCGTGTTTTTCTCCAAAAAATTAAAGCAATTATATAGAGTACTGAAATCTTACATTTGGCTGTAGAGTTATTGACGTGTACAATATTTAATAAATTCGAGCTCTTTATTACTTGTAGGTCTCTAATTTATTTCATTTGAAAATCTCCTGAAAATTAACTAACCTTGAACAATATTTTCTTTTTATTATTTACAGAGTAGATATACCATGAAATTACATTTAAATTGCTTTGTAACCATTTAAAATCCTTCATTCATTTAATCCTACATAGTACTACATAGTAGTCTGTCGGATAGAAATTCTATTCAATCCTGGATAAAACAATATTAAACATACAATAAAACATTACGATCTCAAATACATCAAATTAATTAATTAATATTTACGTCCTCGTTCAATGACTAATTTTCCACAGCACGTGGTCTACTCTTGAAACAGTTTTCTACATGCTTAACTACATCAGTTTAGATAACAATCTGATAATTAATTATTCAACAATTGAATAAAACTCTTCTGGAATAAAGGATTTATTTTTGTCTTAAACTAAATAAATGAAAATCTTACCTCCAAATGAGGGTACAAGGAAAAACACAGTTTAATGTAGATCGCTGCACTGCTCGTACCACTGATTAACCACCAAATGAGGCCTGGCCGCGGTCGGGACTCGCCTTTATCGCTTCTGCCGTCGCACGCATTCGCTTCAAACTTCAACGGTAAATTCAAATCTGTCCACCCCTCCTACGTCTTGAAGTGAACTGTTCCCGGCCTCGGACAACTACCGCGTCTCGACTTGAAAATAATAATTGTTTCTCACACTTAATTACTAACTAAAACTTTTTCCCACGTAAAATAAAATAAAAATCCTGTAACGAATAATCGTTACAGAGCCACCCATTCATTATTTAATCCCGTATGACCGGCTTCCATGGCTTCATGTAGTAGTCTCATTCTGTCAACCAATTTATTGATGTCTTTGTAGTAAATCACATTTGTATTGTACAGATTTTTCATCAGTCCTTTACCAGATGTTGAAGTATCTCCTTTACTCTTTTTGCCATGTTGTTCAAGAAGTGATAAATCCATAAGTGATAAAGATTTTCTTTTTAGCGGTTGTTTCACCGCCGGTGCGGTACGTAATGTTGGCAGTTTTCGAGGAGGAAACAGCTTTTTAATAACGATGTTATATTTCGTTGCACGTGAACGATTAATCATTGCATCCTTTGAGTAATTCCTTTTATGAGCGTTGGTATTTTGTAGAATTTCTTTAAAAACATTTAAATCTTTGATTGAATATCTTAGTGGTATGTTTTTAAAAATTAATTCATATAACCCTTTTGTTCCTTTATATTTATGCTCACCAATAATGATGTGATCGTCTTCAGTTATTTCAAGTTTTGAATCACCTATTTTTAATTCATTCCCATCAATCCTTGCTCCGTATATGTGTGATTTACCTAAATTCGGATTTGCTTTCATGTCATGTAGCATTTTCATTATGTATTTCCTTCCAAGAGGTCCATGCTGTAATATATCGCTACTCAATTGAGTTAGATTGGGAATTGATTGTTCTGCTTCAGGTATCGGTTGTTCTTCTTCTTTTTCAACAATTGGTTCTTCTTCTTCTTTTGTTTCTTCTTGCGAAAACTCACTAGCACTTGTATATGAATCATCATCGTCTTTTTTTAACGTTTCTACTTCTTGTTTAGAAACTGGTAGTAAAACATCTCCTTCATAACGAGGTTTACCAATGGTTTTTGATATCTGTTTTAAAGGTTCCGTAATAGGTTTAAATGTAGTCTCTAGGAATTCTTCTCTTTCACTTAAACCCATCCTTAATGCGCGATTCTTCATCCTAATAGAATCACTGAGTGATTTTATTTCTTTCAATAGTTTTTCTTGATTCACCATGTTTACACTATGAAGTCTGATTCATTACTAGACGTACTGCCATTCAATTAATGGATTAATACAAATTTGTCCAACCCTATTCGATATCTTCCATCTTTTATAGCTTCATCTTTCATAATGACGAGAAAGCCATACTTTTCAGCCCACGCTTTGCCGCACATCTCTTTAAATTTATCAAATGTCATATCCGCATTCACATGATCGTTATATATATGTTTCAAATTTGTTTCATCTTGCTTGAATACTATCAACAAATTAGCATTATCTCTTATAAGTTGTTTTGGAATTTTACTGTAGGTTTGACCAATGTAAATACTGTCAATATTATGATGTCTCCCCATTGCAAAATAACTTCTGATTGTATCGTGATTTTCACATGATACATCGTCAAATATAAATACAGAAAATGGTTTAGCTTCATTTGGCTGCATAATTGTTTCACTGGCATTAAACTTGTAGAAATTTACTTCTGGTACACTTGCTAACACTTTATCCAACAACTGGTATTTAGGTTGTTGCAAAGATTTTGAAAAAATGTATATATTATTAAAACGTAGTCCTTTTGGATTAGTTATAAGGTTGAAAACAACATTTGTTTTTCCACAATTTGAAGGACCGGTTATCAAACATCTTATGGAGTTTGGTAGTAATTCCCCATGTTTACCACGGTTTAACTTGTCACTATCCACCGTCAATTCATTTATGTTATTAATATTAAATCGTTCCTTTTGCTGTACAATATCCATCTTGTTTAAAGGTTCAACACATAATGAATTATTAAAGTATTATACCAAGTCTTTTGTAGGAATCCAAGAATCTTCACTCTTGTCAAATCCCAACCAACGGACTTTAACTTTATCCTTTTTTCTTTGTAAAACCTTTTCGACAAGATATACGTCACCAACTGTTGATTTCAATAGTTCATGCCCATAGAATCCGCCTTGAAGTAGTTCACCTTTGTTGTCCTTTAAAATGTACGTTTCTGGTATTGTCGGCTGCACCTTGTAGATTGTAAATACTTCGTTAGTCCAGTTTGGTAGATATCTCTTACTGAAAACTCCTTTGTATTTACTTATACGCACCTTATCGTTTACTTTAAACTTTTTAGGTTTTAATTTTTCAATTTTGGGAGCAGTATTTTTTTTAATACGCTCTAAAACAAGCTTAGCATTGCCGCTATTTACTTGGATAGGTTTCATACCAATAGTGCGATGATACTTGTTATTGTACTCTTTTATAAGCTGCGGTAATATATCGTACCACACGTACGATCCTCGTTTGGAAAATGTTTTATACATCGCTCCTTTTAATGTTCTATTGAATCGTTCTATTATCGAAGCTTTGACTTCCGAATTTGTAGAACAATGATTTATGTTATATTTTTTCATTAATGCCGCAAATTCCTTATTGAAATATTCTTTTCCATCATCAGTTTGTAAATGTTTGATGACAAGTTTATTTCTTTTAATAGCCGTTTCCATAGCTTTTGTAACACTTTTCCCACTCTTGTCCTTAAGCGGTAAAGCGTCAGCGAGCTTGCTAAAACAGTCTATAATAGCTAATATATATTTAAACCCTTTATTCAATTTACTATGTGGTATCATCTCTATGAGATCGGCTTGGTATAGATCGTTCATTCCTTTTATAACTGTATTCCTTCTTGGAAACTTCCTTCTTGCCGGTTTATGAAGTTCATGTACAATCTTATCCTTCAATCCTTCCATTCTTAGATGTTGTTTCCACGCCGGTTTAAAAAATACTAATCCTCAGACTGGTTTGTCATCTTTTATATCATTAACAAATATGGGTCAAGGCCAAATAATAGCTGTGTAAAAAAGAGGGGGCATGGCATTGGGCTTGCCATGCTCCCCTCTTTTTTACGGAAAGGAAAAAAAGGAAGTAGGTGAAAGGACGAAGAACAGGTTTTATTGGTCGATAGGAGTTAATGAATAATGTCCAAAAGGAAGAGTGTGTATATTGTCTTGCTGGATATGCCTCTTGTCATCCTTGTAGCTTAGTGCCCATTTGGTTTGTTTAACACTGTAAACTTGATGGTTGAAGCTTCTTATTGTATTAAAAGTTGCTGTGGTTTCTATATTTTCGAACAGACATCTTTTAAAATGTTCAAATTGTACATTCTTCTTTAGATATGATGTTTTAATGCCTTTTGCCTTCTTTACAACTTGATGTTCTTCTTTCTCACTTATGTATAGTTGAAATGAATAAAGCTTGGACATCAAAGCCACAATCTCTTCCATAGGCGCACCATTGGTCTCATCTTTGAATTTTCCTAAGACTTTCTTGTTTATCCCGTTGTCGTAGTTAGGGTGCTGCTGCGGATAATCAGAAAAATCAAAATCATCTTTATAAACAAAAGTGCGTAGATCTTCATACATATCATTGGTTATAATCCAATAGATGAATGCGTCGGTGTCCATGTATGCAATTCCAATGTTCTCTCTTCCATAATGTTTCACCATTTTATTATAATGAAAATCGTACATATGAGTTTTTGATATATCTAAAATAGACATTCCGACATAAACAGGGCGATCCATCTTAATTGAAATTTTGTTCATAGAAACGGCAACAAGGTTTTCATTAATAATTATTGAAGATGCAAAGTTTGGTTTTTGCACCAACTTTTGTAGTTTTGTTGCGTCATTAACCAATCTTAAATCTTTGTGATTCCTCTTGTTTTCTAATGTTTTACCGAATATTGCATTATTCATCAATTTAAAGAAATCCTTTTGAAAATTGGACGTTGCCGCTGTTCTTCTTCTAGTGTTGTTATCAATATAGGATTTCAACCAACAGGATTGAGAAAATTGTAGCACCCTATTAATTCTGGTAATTTTCAATCCCATCTCTAACGCTTGTTGTACTGTCCAATAATGCGCTACATACCTCGTCTTGTTGGTGAGTGTCATCATTAATTTCGGCCATCTACCAGTAGGAGATATTTCTGTTTTTGCTAATAGCGGCAAGTCATAATGGTGGTCGTGAAGATGTTCCGGGTACTCAAAATCAACGTCAAAGATGTAACCAGTATCTCCGTGTTTAGGGATATCGGCGATGTTATCGATCGAATTTGGATCAACCCATTTAAAATTATCATATGGAAGGGGTTTTGACATAGCCCATCCGTATAGGTTATTTGCGTCAAAATAACCTATAAATGTACTTGGTTGTGACGCGTCATAGTTGGGGAGGTATTTATTGTTGGCTTTTACATATCTGGTTACACTTTGCGTTAATCCTCCTCGGATACCAGACTCTATCATCAACACCATATCTATATCGGTTAGTAGTTGAAGTTTACAGTTTGTTTCTTTTAACATGGCCTGCCATGCCAATCCGGGAGCTGTGTACGAATGAAGAGGGTCTAATCCGTATGCTTTTAAACAGGTATTCCTAAATTCTTCCATTATGTCACATAATAGTGTCACATCCAATTTAACGTAGAAATCCGAATATTCTCCCAAAGTTCTCATCCCTAGTTCATTCCATACCTTACAAGCGTGTTGATAATCTTCCTCACTGATGTCCTCTTCGTATAATTTACTCTTAAAAGCTTCTCTAGGTGGAAGTGAGGTTTCTTCAAATCTTTCCAAACTGTCGATATAATCGTAAGGGAAAACACCTTTGCGAAGAACTAGATCCAATTTATCGTTATTCACAATCTTTCTTGTTTCTATTAAATCTTCTTTCCTGAGGTTATCTGAAAGTCTCGATAAACTGCACGGCATAAACCGGTACGAATCTAAAAATCGTAATTTTATATTTCCAATCTTCTTACTAAAACTTATAAACTTCTCAGTTGTTTCCGCGATAACATCAATCGCACCGTCATCTCTCCCCAATTCTGGTATTATAAAATGACCATCATAACCGCTAAGGTTATGCAGTATTACAGGTATATTTCTAGGAATCTTGTAATTGATGTTGCATCCATTACACGCTGCACCCCTATAATATCCTGTAAGATGATCATGATCCTTAACTTTGTAGTTATTCAAAGTAAACTCATTTTTACATAAAAAACAATGGCTGGCATTTTCATGTTGAATTTCTTCTTCTTCATCCATAGGTATCATTGGCACAATATCGCTATACAAATTTTCTACATTCCTAGCTATTTCATATAGATGATTAAGAAATGTCGCAGCAACATCTTCACCACGGTACACCACAGGTCTTGACGTCAATCCGTACCCATTTAAATGTTCTTCAGCCAATGTGGATTTAACCAATAAACAAAAACTGTTAGGCTTATGCATTTGATATTTTATACTCTTCCTTGCTTCAACGTTTTCATCTTCAATAGGGACAAGTGTTGATTCAAAATCAGCATATACCACTATAGGAATGCGATACTGATGGAACACCTTTTCAAACTGTAAGTATGATTTATTTAATGGTGGTAAGATAATCTTTGCTTCAAAGTGTTCATTACACAGTTGTTTATGTTCTTGTAACCAATGTCGTCCTCCATTTCTTTCTTCTTTAAAACAAAAACATCTTTTACAAATTACTTTTTTGTGTTCATTTTTTGATAGCTGCTTGTTGACAAGTCTTTCAAATGATTTTATCCATACATAGTGTGACACTTCATCCTTTGTAAGTAACAACAAGTCCGTATGATCTGCAAGCTCGTTCTTCACCACTTTTAAAGGAAAAACTTTATTGGAACTGTCCAAACCAAATACGTTAACTGATATTCCGGGATTTTGTTTTTCAAATTTTGAAATATCCTTCAACCCTACCGGGTAAGACATACCTTGAAAATTATATCTATATCTGTAGTCCTCATATTCTTCGCCAGCTCTTTGCGCATCGTGTAATACAAATTTTGAGGTCATAGCATATCGAAAACATTCCATATCTTGATTTTGAACATTTACACATGATTTTGTATCTTTGATCCTTTTCGGAAGTGCGATGAAACTGCTGCCCATCAGCCCATAACCGTGCTTGTGCACTCTTATGTCCATACCTACTACGCTAATTAGACTCCAACCTGATCCTCTTCCTTCGTGTTCTTGAATTTTAGTCAAAATCTCTTCAAGACAATCTTCTATTATTGAATCAATATCCGAATTACCCATGATGGTTCGATTTTTTGTTATAAATCCTCTTGGTGACATTTCTTCTTCTACATTGATAAACATGGCGTCTAGAATCAAACCAAATTTAATAAAGTTTAATCGTTTTAGTTCTTCTTTTAAAATCTTGATCACAATTGGTTTAGCTTCTATAATAAATTGCTCTAACTCCAGATTTTCGTTTTGAATTTTGTGATGCATCACCACTCTACCGGGTAATGCGTGAATACTTAAACTTGGTAGTGTATTAGATGGTCCTGCTGTTACTTCTTCTGAAGATATGTTTTCATTTCTGTTGTGATACAACTCCTTATGAATGTCTAACAATATTTCATCTTCGTAAGTCTCTAAACATATCTCACAACGATGCATTTTAGCGATGTTTATCCTTTGAAATTTAACAGGTAAATGAAATGCGGCCTCTTCATACCGCCTTTTTATGCTGTCTTACCCCCACCAATTTTAATCTTCTTCTTCTTCTTCTTCTTCGCTATCTGATGGGAATAATTGTCTTGCGCAGAAAACCAATCTTTGACGTATTGATTCTACATCAGGATTGTGACTAGATGTTGGAGTTTCATGATGGACATCTTCAAATTCCAATGGTGGTGGTGGGTATTCATTCTCTGTCAAGTCTATTTGTACATCTTCATGCGCCTCACTTGTTAATTCTTCTTCCATACTGTCAACACTTTCCGCTTCTGAGTTGTCGTCATCCGAATCTTCCATGCCGAGATCTTCTTGTTGAATTTTATATAATATTTCAAAAATAGGTTTCCTACGATAGTCAGTGTTATCCACGGGAGCCATTCCGAATGAATAAAGGAGGCCCTCTTGTGTAGCTACTTATATACTACTATTTTAATAGGTCAAGGTCAACACACCTAAAGCGAGAATGGGGAATAGAGCACTAAGTGGCATGTTAGTCCATTACCACAAAGTGATCTATTCCCCACTCTCTAATGTAAGTCCAATTAGTAACCAATTATTAAATGTCAATTTTTTATTGTTTTTTAACCTTATTACTGTTTATATTAAGTCCAATTGTTTTTACTAACACATAAAATTTTAAATAATTTTGTAGCTTCTTCCACTTCTTCATTATTCACTGTCTTTCATCACACAGTTCATAGGTTCTTCATCTTCTTGTAGTAGAATTCTTTTGAGTTCATATTCCAACTGCTGTATTCTTTCATTCTTTATGGCCAACTCGACAAGTAGTTGATTGATGTAGTCGGCGGCCATATCGATAGTTCTAGTCCTAACTTCTCCCAATCGCACTCCTGGTATTAGCCTTTGCAGTTTGTAGTATTTTTGTCTTATTCTCGCCTCTCTTGCCTGAGCTGACTCTTTAAAATGACTTTTCTGGACTTTCAAATGTTGTTGATCCTTTTTTGTTGTACTAAGGTCCAAAACATTGTCTCCACTTGCCATGATTCTGGTTCTACTGCGAGATGTGAGAAACAAGAATATTATGAGCGAAATGACTACAACAACGCGTCGAACCTCTTTTATCCACTTTCCCCCACCAAAACGCTTTCCCCCACCATGTTTTTATAGGTCAAGGTCAAATAAACTTAACGCGAGAACGGGGAATAGAGCACTAAGTGGCATGTTATTCCATTACCACAGAGTGATCTATTCCCCGCTCTCTATTCTACATCTAATTTTTTTGTATTTTTCTGTTTTATTTTTTTTAAATATTTTTATTTTTTTTTTTTACCCGTCATTATTTACACAGCAGGAGCTTCATACTTTATAGGAGAGTCTTCATCAGGTTCATTAAATGCATTCCACGCATAAGTATCAGGAAGTTCATTAGGTTCCATCTTTAAAACAGGAATTTCACTAGGCGGATTCCATACACCAGTAGTTTTATTTGTCTTCAGTTTGTTTTCTAACACTTCAATTTTGTCCAACAGTTCCAAAATATATTTCTTTGCACCGATCAATGTTTGTATCCTGGTATTGCCAACAGTCAATGAAGGCACTATAAGTTGCAATTGATAGAACGCCATTTTTTCTTTCCTGCACCGTTCCTTACCTAAAGCACTCAATTCCGGATGTGTTATTCGTTTTCCTTTACTTGAGAAATGTAAAACTTTACTTGTTGATGGAGTTGAATCTTCTACTGGTTCAGCCATTTTTCTTGCAATGTTCTTCTTAAGAGTTTTAGCAAATAAATGAAACTCCTACTGTGTTTTAACCCTCTTTTAAACACAATTCCCCCACCATTTCAATTTTTCCCCCACCATGTTGTTTAAACAAAAAACCAAACTTCCACTTTTGCATTCACATTATTGTCTTTTAGAAATTTAATAAATTGTGAGCTGGATGACGATATTTGCCTGTTTGATAAATAATCTTTCACCACCTGTTCATCTTTCCCTTCTAATATGTAGCAAAACACTTTCATCAAACTTCCATCATCTTCTTTTGATCTTATAAAGTTTGCAACAAATGTCCATTCTTCATCGAGAATCTTAAAAGTTTTTATTTCCATGTTAAAAGACATCTTTACTCGAGTTATTCTGTGACAGTAATGAAATCAACCTTTACCAAACAACATTTATAACCAATACCCCCACTACTTTTTCCCCCCACTACTTTTTCCCCCACTTTTTGTTAGACCTCCCCTCCATACCGTTACTCTAGTATGTTCTACACCTAATAAATTTACATAAGACCTGTGCACAGATTGTGCATCTTTCCCGCATAGCTTCAAATCTTATTAGTGGTGCTTTAACACGATGGTCAACGTACCCTCCTTCAAGTTCAAATTCGTCCCAATCATCTATAGCCACTCGTGCACAATCTGGACAAAGCTGGGTCCCATCTGCAAATTTATAAGCAACAATAATGCCGAATCCATAATGTTCTCTTCGATACTCGTGTATTGCATTTCTAACCGTATTGGGAATAAGACATTCTCCTGATCTTATTATGTGATGAAATAAAAAGTCATCACAAATTATTTTTCTCAAACAAATAACAAAAAGACTCTCCATCGTGTTGTAGATGAGAGTAACATTCGTACTAAACTGTTTTACTGCCTACCGCCCGCTTAAATAACTTATCCCCACTACTACTTTTTAGGTCAAGGTCAAACAATATTAACGCGAGAACGGGGAATAGAGCACTAAGTGACATGTTATTCCATTGCCACAAAGTGATCTATTCCCCGCTCTCTATTCTACCTCTACTTTTTTTACATTTTTAATTTTATTGTTTTTTTTTAACATTTTATGTTTTTTTTTTTTTTTTTTTTTTTTTTTTTTTTTTTTTTTAACTTAAAATCCTATAATTTCATTTCCTTCTTCTTCGCCTTCTTTAACCACACCTTTGTTACTACACACATTTTTCAAACGTAACAGTTCTTTCTTCATTTTATTGTTTTCATTTTCCAATTGTTTAATTTTTGATTTTTTTTCTTCCAATAGTAGTTTTAGATATTTAATGTAACTACCGGCTACGTGGACAGTTTTCATTCGGTTTTCTCCAAGTCGCATTCCGGGAATTTGAAATTGAAGTCTGTGATATTCCATGTTGATATTAGCCTGGGTTTGTCTTGATTGTTCACTTCTTCTCCTTCTGGTCTCCTCTTCTGCATCAGAGGTAAGCGTATGATACAAAATTGGACGTTGCATCGTAGTCGGCTGCTATTGTAAAAATAAAACTAAATTCAGTCCAACATCACATTTATCCCCTTTCCCCCACCACTTTACCGGTTGTCCCAAAAATGACGAATACATATTTCAACGGTCACGCTAGCACCATTTGTAACAAGATGGTTATAAAGAAAATAAGGATAGTCACAAGATTTAAGATCTTCATTTGCCAACATGAAATCAAATGCTAATTTCCTTGAATATTCATTATGAAATTTTTCATGAACACTAATTAGATTTCCAGCCTTTTCAAACTTATAACCAATGTCTGGGATTTTCTTACAATCATCTATGTCCAGAATTGGAAAATAATATGTGAAGGAGTTCACCGGTGGTACCCACACTCTATCACACTCTTCACAAAACACTTTGTACATTCTCGCTCGCTCATCCATTTTGAAATGATTTTTACTCATGCCAGACTACCGTTTAAATAGCCTACTACCTCATCTTTCCCCCCACCATTTTTATTCCAAATTTGTTTCCTCATGTTGCGGAGTATCAATAACATGGGCAGCGGCATTCCAGAGTTGTGACTGCTGTTCTTCTTCACCTTCAGATTCTGTTAATTCTTCCGGTTGGTGCATAAAGGATACATTTGAATTTGAAGCGGGTCCAATATCATTGTTCATTTGTTCATTTAAATTTAAAAATTCTCCAACTATTTCTTCCAAAAACTGTCCAAACGTAATATTTACCTCTTGCTCTACTTCTTCATCTTCTGCCATCTCACGATCTATAACAATTTCAGTGATGTAAATAAAAGTGGTATCTCTCGGAGACATGGTTTAAAAAAAAGAACATGTGGCTCCAGTAACAATTACACGAAAAATGAACAGGATTGTGTGGAACCCTCGCTTATATAGGAGACTGGAAAGGGGGGGGGGGTTAAGTCAATTATAAAAATTTGTAACTTGCCTTGCTCTAATTACTCTTCCGCAGACAGCTTGTATTGCATTGCAACCACTTCCACCTCTATCTTCATGCCTTCTACAAGATTACGTACGTGCAGCATCCATGGAAACAGTATTTCTAAAACTTCAATCCTTACTCGACATGCACACAATACTTTGTACGCATCACGACGGTACACAAACACACTAACCCCCATGCCCATATCCCTCATTATGTTTTGTTCAATTTTCAAAAATAACCTATACAATAGCGGCCAAACTTCTGTGTGCTCAGCAAAAAACGAATCCAGTCTCTTATACATGTTTAACGTATAGCAACAAGACAAATAATGAGCAAACACATGTGATAGCTGCTTTTATAACGTTCGCCAGTACAGTAAAAATTTATGGGGGGGGGGATATGATTTTTTAGTGGGATGTTAAAAATTAGTAGTTTAAAACCAAAGCCGAAAAGTAATGATTAAACCCTATATTTTCTTCTAATTGCAAATACTCCACATATGCCTCCGCCCATAGCCATAACAGATCAATGTTACGCCAATATACACCAAAGGTGGGTCTATCATCAACTAAAATTGGAGATGCTATGTTCACTAATCTTCCGTTTTCTATCCATGTCATAGCTTCAATTACAAACCTTCCTATAATATCCATTGGAGAATTAATATCCAAAAATATTCTTGTAACAACATTTTCACTTAACAAGGGCACTTCAATTTCTTCATTGTTTTCTTCGTCGTTTTCTTCGTCCACCTCCAATACTTCTCCAATCTTTGTACATTTATTATAAAATATTGGAACATCTCGGGGAGACATGTTCGCTCTAACTATTATTAGCAAGGAATGGCTCCAACACAAACCGCCACACTCTTATATAGCCAAGTCAATGAAAAATCAGTGGGGGGGGGGAAGGGGGGGGGGGTTCAAGTTCAAGGTCACACAGGAGTTTGACTTATGTAGTGACCACTCATGACTAATCTTGCGTATGAATCTTACAATTCATACGCCTAATCTGTGTATTAGGTGGCCCTGAAAAGGACCGTTTTTTTTCGGGTTTTCACAAACCCCTCCTTAGACTAACGTGATGTTAAACCAGTTATTATGCTCTTCATTCCCCCTGAACTCATTAAACGACTCCCCCCATTGCCAGATGAATTCGGCAGTGTCCGGCGTAATGTACACAATCGGGCTTCCAAGGAACAACATTGGAGATATAATCACGATTGTTCTGCCCGACTCCAACCAATGTACTGCTTCCCAGATGTACGGGTCAATAGTGTCGTCCGGTTCAAGTTTTATACATCTAAGTTTTTCATCAATCAGTTGTTCTTCTTCTTCATCCGATGTCTGTTCTTCTTCCTCTTCCTCTATTTCCAAAACTTCTTCGGACTCAGTACATTTGTTGTAAAATGATGCACCATCCAGTGGAGCCATGTTCGCTGTACAGTGGGTAGGCGAGCAATGTTCCAACAGCAGGTGTGCGACTGTTTATTGAAAGTAGGTCAATGCAAAATAAGAGAAAGTTGGCAGGGGAAGGATGTTTGTGACGTACGCCGGGGGGGGGGGGGGGTTCCGGTTCCGGTCGGGGGGGGGGTTCGTCAATGTCAAGGTCATATGAAAGTAGGTCACGGGACTTAGAGCGGCCAAAAAATAATGGGAGAGAAACGCAGCGCACTTATCATAGCGCTGGTTTCTCTCCCATTATTTTTGCCAACAATTTGGAATTTGGAAAAAAGCTAAGATTTTCTAATAATTACTTCGCCCCCACCTAGTCCAACCATCCTCACCTTTGAAGAGAAAGTCTTTCGCATCAAGTGTATTGATCGCTTTTTTGGTTCTTAGAGGTACGGAGAGCTTTATTACCCACTTATAGCCGTTACACCCTATTACAATTCTATTGCTCTTATCCGTTCTACTTACAAAAAAGTACCTCAAACCTTCCTTCAATCTCTTCAACCTGGTGGGAGGGTAAGACTTGTGGGAGACCACAGTCAGTTGTGGCGCAGAAATGTGTTTCACGACATGTAAACGGCAATACTTTTCGTTTAAAACACATTTCTTACCACAAACTGATCCTTTTTTAAGACCCTTACAGAGCACTTCAGGACATTTACGCGGATTTTTAAATGCCCTGCGTCGCTCTTTCATTAATAATTGATAACGCTCTGAAGGAGCAATTTTGAAAAGCTTCTTTTTTCGCTCTAAAACAGGAATGATAGGACGAGGAGGGGTAGATTCAGAAATAGGGGTGATTAGTGGTGGCAAGGAAATATAAGGACGAATAAAATTGAGAAGTGAAGGTGTATCAGGACGAAGAGGCTCAACAGTTCTTGCCACATCCGTCACTTTCTTCTGCGGTGGTGGTGCCATTACTGCAGATCCATCTTCTGACGGCTGCTCCTCATGGATTGGTGACGGAGGTGGGGAGAAGATGCTCCCAAGAACTGTCATCGCTTGCGGAAGAATGTTGGCCGGAGCTGGACTTCTGGATGTGGAAGGTGGTGTCTCCATCTGCTGCAGCATGTGCTCCGGCACATTCTTCAAACGGAGTCTCTTCGCTGGTGCGACAGGTGGTGAAGTGGTAGTGGTGCTGGTAGTGTTGGCAGTGGTACTGGAAGTAGACGACATGGCTCTGATGCGGCAGCGTTGGCGGCTGGAATCAGAATAAACAGACCCGTTAGTCGGCCTCGCTTAAATAATCACACAGCACACGCAACAAGTGAAAGTGACCTCGGGGGGGGGGGGGGTTCCGGTTCCGGTTGAGGAAGGGGGGGGGGGTTATGCATGAGTGAATTGAGGTCAAGGTCACCAAAAAATAATAATGATCCAAGGTGATGGAGGCGGCCAGGACCGTCTCCACCACCCTGTGTTCCTCAAACACTCCCAATCCCAACCCAAAAAGTTACGTCTTGCTAGGGATCCCGATTTTTGGCCCGCACGCACGTGGCGATCCAGTTTGGTAGTCTGTGATACGGGCGGCCAGCCTCGGGCCTGGGCACTGGACTTGACCATTCCAATTTTACAATAGGGACTCTGGAACAGGTAATGCAAGACGCAACTCTAACCTCCCACCCTTAATCTAAACCCACCCAATCATATTTTTGCCTGACCAAAATCAAAAACAAAAATCAAAAACAATAAAAATATGCGCTGCCTAAGGCACAACGCGCATGTCCCACCCATATTTAATGAAGTTCAATCGAACTTCTTTAATTTACATTTACATTTTAATTTAATCTACCCATCCTAACAGCTAGCTGTGGAATATAAAAAATTATTAGTACACAGATGAACACAGACATGGACACACACACACACACACACACACACACACACACACACACACACACACACACACACACACACACACACAATAACCCAATACTTAAAATTAAAAAACACATTTCTTAAACATAAATAATACCATAACACACCTTAATGCTAACATCGCAATGCGCAAGTTAAACCTTACAACTAACACATCTTAAGACTAAAACCAAATAACGCTTTGCATAAAAACCATAGACACACACACACAGACACAACAAATATTAAATAGTAATAGCCTAACAACAAGAGTAACTCAAATATATATCGGCCGCTTATACATTTGAGCTGCCCTCTGAGTTGGGTCGGACTGCCGCGTCCGGAGTTCCGAGCCCAACTGCTGCGGCAATAGTCGTCGGGGTGGTTCTCGGTTCGCAGAATGGTGGGGGCAGCGGTAGGGGTTTAAGGGGGGTATGGAACCTTCCAGCAACGTCAATGGAAAATTCCAAACGGATGTGCTTTGTTACATGTGGGTCGGGCAAAACGCAGGTGGAGCCTTGTATCTCTCAATTTGCATTAGATAACATCAAATTACATCCGCTGACAAGTAGGAGCCTTGTACCTCTCGATTTGCATTTGATAGCATCAAATTACATCCGCAGCTTTCCCCATCGCGTAACAGCATAATTATCGTCGATTGTTATCCACCCTCTTCCGACGCTTAATTATAGTTGCAACGGAAGTAAACCTCCGGTACACGCAACTTGTTTTTAACATACAATAGACTATTGTTTGCAAATGCACACATAATCCTTGGCCTGGTCGGTACTTCTTACACGCTACACCTAAGACGTTGTGACGTCAGAGCGGGGGGGGGGGGGGTTCCGGTTCCGGTCCGGAAGGGGGGGGGTCATGCATGAGTAACCATCCGCGTGCATATAAACGAAGGAAAGCTCGCGCGCCGCCCATATAGAGGGCTGGCACCCCAGCGGTAAACAACAAATCCGTGAGTTTATAGCACATAGTACTATAACATATGATTTATTTTTAACACTTAACATTTTAATTTTTTTTACACTATTTCTTAACACTACAACAATCATTTTATAAATCACACTTTTATTTTCGCGTCTATTTTCCATTTTTGTTTTAACTAAATATGCTAATTAACATCGCGTGCAGGCAACTCACACTGATTAATTGCAGGTTCCATTCTTACACACCTGTTTCCTCCTTACTATGCAAATTACTCTCTTACTTTAGCGACACTTAAACTCTAACCGCTACTTCTCGGTCATATTAATATAGTTAGTGCTACGCTACAGGATTTACCTGTGCAATGGTGCACGCGATGTTTCCTCCACATCTGCAGGTAATACACCTTACACCCGTCTACTATTATACTTATTGCTACATTACACGAGACATTTCTTGCACGCCTGCAGATAATACACTTGCTAACCGTCTACTATTATAATTATTGCTACAGTACAAGAGACATTTCTTGCTCACCTGCAGGTTATACACTTTACAACCGGCTACTATTATAGTTATCACTACACCATAAGATTAAGCCGTACACATGGCTAATGCAATCCTACTTCATCGTGCACGGAGCATTTCTTGCACACCTGCACCTTATACACTTTACTACCGTCTAATATTACAATTATTGCTATGATACGGTAGTTACCTGTTCAATCACAGTTGCGGCCCCACTTGCTTATCCACAGGCCGATACTCGCAATCCTACAACTGAATAATTAATTAATTTACTTCCGCTATTACCGATACTTTTCTTAAACTATCCGTCTCTTCCTCCGACTCTTGTGACCGTAGCCGCGGCCGACTGACAAATAACCGAGCTCCCGCAAACCTCGCTCTTTTATGCGGTTTTCTCGGGGAGGGGGTTGGAGAGGGTTGGAGGCGCGTCGCACGTGACTCATCGATCGCATAAAAAGGGGGGTTGCCGCCGCGCGCGTGCCATTTCGGTGGCGGCATCGGTCGGGTGAGGTACTATCCGTAGGTCTCTGACGCTTTTATAACTAACGCTTATTACTTTAAAATGTGTTTCCGCTTTATATGCTAATTAGTTTCTATATATTCAGACACAATCGCGGCCGCTGACCATTTGCCGGCTTACTCTCAAGCGGTTCACATGTAAAATCATGGCTTCCCACACTTTACAGCTGAAACTTTTGCGCACAAAACATATTTTACAACAGCATTCTACACCTGCAGTTTCAAAACCGCGTAGTACGGTGGCTAGACTTAAAAAACGGTTCAGGTTTCACCCGTTGTATTTTGCACCACCTCAACTTGACAACGCTTGCACTATTGATACTATTCTACAGACAGTCTTGACTGAAATGGTGAAGTACCAACATTTCCCTCTTGTCACGCCTATTGACGGCCCCGTCCAATTCTTCTTCTTCACCGTTTTACCGGGTCTATATTATCGGACATCCTCCGACTCGTGTCTCATTGCGCTCTATCGCCTCACACGGTAAACACCTAAGGCCTCTCGTCTCTCTCTCTCACACTCTCTTGCAAGCATGGACACACAACAGGGTTCACCGGTGCAGTCCCCTGACGTGACTTCCACTACGGATACTACTGCACGTCCGACAGACGGTTCCTCCACGCCTACAACGAACGCCGGCTCCCGCCCGGTACAGAGCGATGCGGTGACCACTACTACTGCAAACGACGTGGAGGCTATTCTACGATCACTGATGGGGTTCGATTAAAATAAATAAACGAAAAAATAAAAAACAACCCCTCCCTCGGCCCGCCCGCTCCCGCTCCGATCCGACCCGTCCCGAGTCCCCGCCCCGACTGAGCCCCTGCGGCTCCCACTTTTTTAAAACTCCCTCCGGATGGCCTTGACCCACTTACAAAACACACCCATCACTGTCAACCACAACTGCCGGTTCGAACCGCTTGGCCTTGACCTGCGCCAGAACCGGCAAAACCCCACTACTGAAAT